>CAIGRN010198234.1:0-14429 GCA_903798345.1 Fraxinus anomala | reverse complement strand
AAAAAAAAAATTTTTTTTTGACGAGCCGCTCGTCAAAAACGAGCCTGCTCGGCTCGGGCTCGGGCTCGTCTTTTTGACTAGCCCGAGCGGCTCGTGGCTCGTAAAAAATGAGCCGACGAGCCGCTCGGCTCGTTTGCCACCTCTACAATTATGGGTGAATAAGAAATCACGGTCTAAAATTTGAATAAAAGAGAGTAAACTAGCAGAAAATTTGTTCAACTCCGTCGCTCGCCTAGCGCTCAAGCGGAGAGGCTATCGCTCGAGCAACGCAAGGGGCAATATGCTAGCGACATCAATAGCTACGACCCTTGGCAAATGTTTCTAAGTTTGGGGCGCATCACTTCACTTACAACATTTCATTCTCTATAAATTAGATCCTTGGGACGTCCATTTGTTCATCTCAATAATATGCAATCATAGCATAACATTAACTTCATCTTTTTCTAGCTAAAATTTTGTATAAAAAGTTGTTTTCCATTTTCATTTAAAGGAGTACAAAAATCAATCTTCGGTTCGTTGTTCTTGTATTTTGAAGTGCCTACTAACAAAAGAAAATTGTCGTTGTATTTTGAGAATCGATTGCCATCATCCGTGTGCACCGTTGCGGGGCAAATTCGACTTAAAAATAAATAGTTCAACTCTTGCATCAACTTTGCATACTTTTCTTTTGGTGTTACTTTGACATTCTTTTCCTTTAATGTTTTCACTCATATCATTACTGTTACTCTGTCCAATTTTTGATAAGGTTGAGAAATTAATTTTTTAGTTTAAAGTCATCACTCAAATCAATCATTTTCATCAACAATATCTACCTAACATTATTTTAGCGCGCAAGAACACACATACATATACATATTGGTTGTACATTTGAAAAGGTTTACCGAACATGCTTAAAAAAGAAATATAAGTGAAATTTTGTTTATTTTACTGTACAACCTTGTGTAGCACGCTGTGTGAGTTTGTCTTTACTTGGTTTCCTTTATATATATTGGCTGTACATTTGGAAAAGTTTACCGAAGATGATTAAAAAAGAAATTTAACTTAAAATTTGTCTATTTCGACAAAATGAGTGTGACAAGATTTAAACCACTGATTTCAAAAACTGTTTTGAAAATTATTAACCTAAATCTTGCCATACTCATTTTGTAACCCAATTTTGTACACAAAAAAGTCAAACTTGTGCTTTGAGCATTGCTATTTGAAATATACTTTTTGTGGCAACATTTACCGCCTGTTTGAGAGCTCTTTTTTTTTTTTGACAAAATTGTATTTTTGAACAGTGATTTGATGGAGAATTTGTGATTAAAAAGTAAGTAATAATTTTGAATTTGTGTGTAATATTATTTTATTGAAAAATATGAAATTGAAAAGAAGAGAATAAAAAATATATTTTAAAAATAATGAGGTCAAACGAGAGCTTAATAATAAATCAGACAGTTATTTTTGCTGCCTGTTGTCTCTATTATAAATAATTTACGTGCCTGTAATTATTTTGTGCACTGAAACAAACTAGCATACAAAGGTGAAACTTGAAGACAAAAATTCATGTTTAAGAATCAGAAGAATAAATATTGTCTTAATTAAAAATAATATCTTATTTTCTCCCACCCCTCTTTTGTATTTTAGGTGTAAAAAATTAAAAGTCTAAATAATAATATAGGTACATGCCTTCAAAGTTAAGATATGTTATTTCCGTTTCGTTAAAATTTTGATACGCCATTATTTTATGAAAGAATTCGTGATTAAAAATGAGTTTGAGAAAAAATAAAATTTATTAAAAAGTCAATTGAGTCACGTAGGGATTGATTATTTATTTATTCTTTTTTAGATAAGCTACTGATTTCTGAAATTAACATATACACATGTAAGTCCAAATTGCAACACCTGTAACTAATTATTTACTATTTAGTAGAAAAACAATAACAATTCAATAAATTTGGAATTGAAAAAAGAAAGAGGGGAAGCATTAAAAGTGACTGCTAGTTCTTTGTGTTTTTTAAAGGAAGAAATTACGAGAGTTAAATGTTTCGATGATTACCGAACTTTGTATCATGTCATAGCTTACTCACAAAACTTTTAAAGTTATTTCATAGTCATTTGAACTTTACATCGTTAATGTCCGTTACTTACCGGATGTAATCTATTAGTAGACGTGTTGACGCGACAAGCGGAAAAACGACGTTGCCGGTTAATTATCTCCAAATGTGAAGTTAATTTCTAACTCAACTCAAAGTTAGCATAATTGTTCAGATCAAAAGAAGTAGACCTCCTTCTGTTTGCCTTCTTCAACAATGCTTCAGATCTTGACGCTCTAAGTCAAATAACCCACCAAGAAAATCACAATATAAAACAAGAAGTGTGAGGAAGTGAATAGTATTACTTGAGAAACTTCAGAAGCAAGAGAATTTTGATCGTGTATTTCAGAGGCGAAAGAACAACTTTCGACACTAATAGAAGCAGAGGAGAAGATGCTGAAATTTGACTCACCAGTGAAATTTACAGAATCCAGGCTCATATCTCTGGTCCTGAAGCCCGATCTCAAATCTTTGGTAGTGTGTGATGTGGAGATAGCAAGACGTTGGTTTGACACTCCACTTGCCACTTGGAATGAGTTAATTGGCCATCTCATTTTTTCGTCCACCACATAAGAATGTTTTGAAGCGCCATCCTCCTAGTAAATAATGAACACTAACGAAGTAAAGTTTAGTGGTTAATGGGACGATTTTGAAAATTCAATGAGTAAGTCATGACATTGTGCAAAGTTGGATGGACAATAGAAACATTTAACTTGAAATTACACTATTCCCAAACGATAGTATCTTAATCTTCAATCTTTAAAAATGAATTACATTTTCTCAACCTTTCATTGTGGTTATAACAGTTGTCTTTCAATGCCTAACTCGTCTAATTCTTTTTTATAACTCGAAAAAGCTCTTAGAAATTTGAAGTTATGCATGTTTCTAAAAAAGACCTGTGATGATGTAATGAAAATTTGAATGAGTTCTGTTATTGAAAGTGCATATTCGTGAAGTGTTTTATAATCGATTTAAATTATAAATATGATGTTTAAATGAGTGATGAATTAATGAGTGCTATTTGTAAATATCTTGAAATACATGATAAAAAGTGAGTGTCTGTTAACATTTTATAAACACGAGCCAAACATAGACTATAGACATGCTCGTTTTTATGATCGGAGACCTACTTGATACTTTTGCAATAATTTAGGGACCCATGATGCAAATTTTCCCTTTTTTAAAATGAAGAGGGAAATAAAAGTAGCCAAATTAAGATCTCACGCTCCACAACTGACGTGGTGCTCACCGACCAGATAGATGACAATTTTCAAGAAACAGTTAGCTACTATTCCCCGCGCACTGAACGCACGTTTCCGAGAAAGGTCATCAATTTTGGCGGCCATATCTGTTTATCATTATAAGCAGCTGAGAGGGCGATCCATATAGAGAGAACCTCCAAAACAAGAACCGCCTCAAGTAAATATATGGATTCGCACAAAAGTTGTTGTTTACCAAAAGAGTATAGGGAGGAACAAAAAGACATGATTTTGTCCTAGATCCATGCTAAAGAAATTTGGGTAATTGTTTTGGGTGTTGATTTTTGTTGGATGTTGACGAATTTTATTAATTATGGAAAACAATGCAAAACGATCATCAGCAGCATCAGGGGCACCACCACGAGCGGAGGAGCTATTAAAGAAGCTCCAAGAGTTAGAAACAGGTCATGCTCAGTTAAAGCAAGAGTTGTTGAAGCTCATGAATTCACCACATTCAACTATAAATCACTATTACAAGCAGAAGCCTCGTTCCATTTCCCCTCAACGGGTGCCGTGGAGGAGAGCCGGCAGCGGAGATGGTGGTTTAGCGTCGGCGTGGAAGAGAGGGTCAGTATCATTCCGGTATTCATCGCCTTTGCAGAGGGAGAGTAGTATTAAGGATGTGCATAGTGGCGGTGGTGGTGGAAGGCCAGCGGCGGTGAACTTTACTGATGAGCAGTATTTGAATATATTGCAGTCAATGGGACAGTCAGTCCATATACTCGATTTTAGTGGTCTTATAGTTTACTGGTGAGTCAGTTGAAGTTTTCTTGGGTAAATTGATAGTTTTAGTATAAATAATGTTATTCATAATGAATACGTGGCGTGACAGTTTGTTATTTGATACATTAATATGGTCAAATAATAAATTGTCACGTGTATGCTACGTAAGATGACTATCAGTAGTCCTTACTATCGATAGCATTATTCTTTTAGTATGAGCTTTCATTATGTATTTAATGCACGTTTGATACATAGTATTATACCGTATTCGATGATACAATGGACAAGATATTGGTTTCATTCTCTTTTTTCTGAAATTGATCTCCTGCCCTAAGTTGGCAAGATAAAAACTTGCTGATGCTGATGTGACAAGACAACCTTAAGTATGGTATTCAACTGTCCACTAGGGGGAGGAGATCAGGCTTGCTTTGTCTTAATTCCGTTGAGTACAGTCTAATTCACTCTATCAAACACTTAGTTTTAGTGAATTGATATTGATATGTAGTTGCAATGTTGAGATTGTACATAAAAAGGATGATAATCAAACTTGGGAAACTTATTAATTGTTTTGATAAATGCAAGGTCAGATTCACTCCCTATTATGGAAAATGTATTCTACCTTTGCCCAATTCGGTTATATTTCTGTTGCCAGGAACAGAAGTGCTGAAAATCTTTATGGATATTCAGCTGTGGAGGCTGTAGGGCAGGATGTCCTTGAGCTCATAACATATGGCCGAGACTTTGCAGTGGGAAGAAATATAATGCGTTGTGTAATGATGGGGGAGAGTTGGACAGGGCAGTTTCCTGTTAAGCATAAGAGAGGCAACATGTTTTTAGTTATTGCAACAAATACCCCTTTCTATGATGATAATGGCTCTTTGGTCGGGATGATATGCGTCTCCAGTGATTCCAGACCTTTCCTACAAGCAAATGCAGTAATATCTGTGCCTAAGCCGGTGGAAACTAATTCAAGATTTAGCAGGCCAAGAAGCTTTGCTTCAGCCAAACTTGGACTTGATCCTCATCAGCCTCTACAAGCTGCAGTCTCCTCCAAAATATCAAATTTGGTTAGTCTTCTGCTTTTCTTAATTACAATTACGAATAATAAATAGTTTTGAAGCGTATGTTGGCTTCTGGAAATCATTAAACAGGTTTCCAAAGTCAGCGACAAAGTTAAATCGAAATTAAGATCTGGAGAGAACAGTTCGCTTCGTGATATTGGAAGTGGAGATAGTCATCATTCTGATCATGGTTTCTCGGATGCCGCTCTCTCTGACCATAGGGAAGATGAAGCTTCAAGTGGAGCCAGTACACCCAGAGGAGATACACATCCGTCTCCATCTGGTGTGTTCTTTGGGATTAGTCATGAGGAGCACTCCCCCGTTAATCTATCCAGACATTCTGGTGACGAGAGTGAAGGGAAACCTGGTATCTCTAAGTTCATCACCTCCAAAGCTGAATTTTGGATTGGTAAGAAAGGTTTGGCATGGCCATGGAAAGGAAATGAACAAGATGTATCAGAAACAAAGACATCTCATCCTGTCTGCCCGCGGTTACACAATGACCAGGATAACCAGTTGGGTCAGCAGAAGAATGCTTCTGCTACATCGAAGTCAGAAAATCAGCTTTCTGAAACTAACCGAACTGCTAATAGTGAGGCTCCGGGATCTTGGTCCTCACCTTTCAGTGTGAACAGCACAAGCACTGTTAGCAATGGTGGAAATACCAGCATTACTGCTGTTAATAAAATAGATATGGAATCTGACTGCTTAGATTATGAAATCATGTGGGAGGACTTGACTATTGGAGAAAAGATTGGTCAAGGTTAGTAAATTCCGTCGTTGCAGGTGGTTATTACCAAGTCTTAGTTTTCTTAGTCGTTGCAGGTCTTTTCCCTTTCAGTTCTCGAATTTTCCGGAGTACCGAAAAATTAGGCAGCAAGATTTTTGTTTTAATTCATCATTGGTTTTTACTATGCTCCCTTTTAATTTCTCTGTGCATCTTACATTTGTATCACGTCGATGCAGGTTCTTGTGGAACTGTATATCATGCTCTGTGGTATGGATCGGTATGTTCTGTCTCTTAATCTTAATAACGTTGTTAGAATACACAACTTTTTATCCGAATCAAAGTTTTTTATATGAAAGTCACTCTTTCGAGTACCAATCTCCAAATATAATTAGTTATTAGGAACAGCTGAGCAGAGAATTGTATAATGCTTTATTAAATTTCACCCCAGAGCTCGCACTTTTGCCCTTTCTAGGCAAATTTAAGCATATACTCCACCTGCATTCATTTATAAGTTTAAAATAGAAAATGGCTAATAATTGACTTGCTCATCACCATGATTGTTCTTTTTCCTTTACTGTTAATATTTTCTTATCTGTAAAAAGACTACACAAATAGAAAAGTAAAGTAAGAATAAATATAAAGTTTTGGATGTGCTAGTTTTTATCTTTAATTAAATGAATATGTCTGTTATGCAGGATATTGCCGTCAAGGTATTTTCCAGGCAAGAATATTCTGATGATGTAATATTTTCCTTCAGACAGGAGGTGAGTATGTCGTTTTAGTTTGTTTTTAAATTCTTTCTTTGCGCTATTTATATTGTAATTTTATTTGAACTGCAACTATTCTTCAAAGAGCTTCTATAAAAAATTCTTTAAACACTGCTGCAAAATGTTTTGCTAGATATTATCAGTTGCATGATAATCTTATTTCGAGAGAAGATCTCGTGACAGTAAATAGGTTTTAATCAGGTGACTTCTGCTGTCTGACTATAGATTGGTTTCGCACGGAGAACTTTGTGTTCCTTTCTATTGAGTCGTGCACTTGGACCATGTTAGAGTGTCCAAAAAGGCAAAAGATGATGCAGTTTATGATTTGAAATGCATTTTCCTAGTACCAGAAGCCAGTATGGAAAGAAAATGATTAGAAAAACCCAAGAATATGACTTGCCAAATCTGCTTACTGTTTTTCTCTGTTTTTGAAGGTGTCTCTTATGAAAAGTCTTCGACATCCAAATATTCTACTCTTCATGGGTGCAGTAACTACACCTCAACGTCTCTGTATTATTACGGAGTTTCTTCCTCGGTGCGTCCTCCACTTCCCTCTGTGCCTTCCTGTCCTTTTTCTCTTCTATTTTGATCCCCACAATCAGTCTCATATAATCTTTATATCTTCTGCTCATGTCAATGTACTAATATATTCTCTGTATCTCCATTTTTTTTGTCGTTCAATTAGCAAAGAGTTACTTGTATACAAGTTTCCACCTTTCCGTTTGATGCAGGGGAAGTTTGTTCCAGATATTACAGAGGAATACACCAAAATTAGATTGGAAGCGACACATTCACATGGCTTTGGATGTTGTAAGTATCTTGAGAGTTCAGTATACCAGTGATATCAGTCTGTTCAAATCTAAGTACCTTATTTATATTGAAAGCACAAGATGTGTTCTGTCTCAGCATTTCCTTCTTTGCTGCTAGTAGGCTCTATGTGCATGTTTGGTACACAATATGGATAGGACTAGATAGCACAATAAACAAGTTTTTTGCTAATTTTCTTATATTATTAATCACCCCTACCAAACATGCCAGTATGTTTAACATTTTCTAAGATCTGCATTCTTTGGTGATTCTTTTCATGGTATATATTTTGCACTGTCTATATTTCCACAGGCACGAGGCATGAATTATCTTCATCGTTGCAATCCACCTATTGTTCATCGTGATTTAAAGTCATCCAATCTTCTCGTCAGCAAGAACTGGACTGTGAAGGTCTGCCTTGGGTTCTTCAGAATATGCTGTTTAAATCTCATCCCTTATTTCCTTATTTTGCTTCACGTGTTCTTTAGAAACTCCATGAGTTGAAAACTGATACCTCCTCTTCAACAGGTTGGTGATTTCGGTCTCTCACGGCTTAAACATGAAACGTATTTGACAACAAAGACGGGGAAGGGAACGGTATTTAACCGTCACTGAACACTCTTCTTCGTAGCTACACCAATATGATACATTTAAATTTATTAAGTTGGTAACTGGTTGACAACTTATTCCTGGTCATGCAGCCTCAATGGATGGCTCCAGAAGTTATTCGTAATGAACCCACAAGCGAGAAGTATGCTTAGTGACTAGTGAAATTGAATCTTGTTCTATAAATGCACATCTAATGGAAACAAATGAATCTGAATCTTGACATTGTTTCTTGTAATAACTAGGGCTGATGTGTACAGCTTTGGCGTTATACTATGGGAACTCGTTACCCAGAAGATTCCATGGGATAACCTCAACTCAATGCAGGTATTGGTAATTTTTCCATAAATTTATTTAGACATCAGCTTGAACAACATTCTTACATACTTCCTGAAGTGGGTCAAATGAGAGCGATCAGTCTCTATTATGAAAGAAGTTTGTAGTCACATGCAGTAATTTTTTCGCATGTTGATCAGTATCTTTGGATTATACAGGTTATTGGAGCTGTAGGGTTTATGAACCAACGGCTAGAGATTCCAAAGGACGTTGATCCTCAATGGGCTTCTATCATCGAGAGCTGCTGGCAAAGGTAGGTTCTGAATCTGATTGCTGTCCAATTGTTTTCATTTTCTGCAAAGAGATGACTTTCAGTATTATCTTTATCACTATTTGGACACAACTTCTCTGTTCAGATGATATATGACCAAGAGTTTTAGAAAACTGTTTTTTCAAATTTATCACATATTGTGGCCTTGAAGTTATTAAATTTTCTGAGTTAAAATATATAAAATAGTGATATGGTTACTTAGAAGTTCTGATTGCATACTATGAATATTCATTTTCTCTTGCATTCTGTAATCTATAGCTATATCTTAAGTGTTCATGATTTGGATTTCAATTTATCTGTATCGAGACCAGTAAACCACAGTTCCGGCTATCTTTCCAAGAACTCGTGGAAAAGCTTAAAGATCTGCAGAGAAAATATGTCATTCAATTTCAAGCAGGGCGTAATGTTGCTGGAGATTGTGGCCAAAAAGAGTTGTAGATACAAATGACATGTTTGGTAAGGTGGGCTAGGCCGTATTCAACACTGTTGAATAAGGAAGAAGTTAAATTATCTGTTCTACTATGGTACTTTTAATGTTGTGTGCCGAACATGTGCACAATGTGCATAATTATGCTTGATTTTTGCTCGTAGCATTGCCAGCAGCATATACACTTAACTCGTCTTTATCACGGTGTTTTTCATTTACCGACATCAAGAAATCTGGTCGCCGATGCATCTTCTGTGTATTGCCAGCAGCATATACACTTAAATCGTCTTTATCAAGGTGTTTTTCATTTACCGACATCAAGAAATCTGATCACCGATGCATCTTCTGTAATATATTCATGTAATTTATTTCATTTCGCCATTCAACGATCAATTTGTTGTGCTAACAATTCAAAACATAGCGGTGCATTTTTTGTCTTAGGAAAGGAGATATTTTTGTCTGAGGAGTTATGAAGAAAAGTTCAGGATTTGTTTCTATAATCATTTGCCGGAAACAAGGTTTGCTGCATGCACGCGAGGCATTGAATTACAGACGTTTTGTTTACTGAGATCACGATCAAAAGTCGACTTGTAAGTTATGACTCTTCGTGTGTGTGTTCTGTATTATAAAAGAAAAGCAGTTCCAATGTTGCCTGTTTTTATTGTCAAGTCATATTAATACTTCATAGTGCATACCAACAAGGACGACGGTATAGTACTTGACAAAATCGAAGTAATAGTAATAATCTTGTCCATTTATATGTACAGTTTTGTCTAACATTCCATACCTAACTTGCCATTCTGTGTACAAGTAGAAGATGGGTTCACGGTTTTCACGATCAGTAGCTCTTTCTATACAATAACATACATACTAACTCAGACATCGATAAATTTACACCAAGAGGCGCCATTTCTTAGCCTTGAGGTATAACAGTCCTAGAAAAGTAGGCGTTTACAAAAACTACCCTGGAATATGCTCCTTTAGCTCTACCTAAGTACACATCTCCAATGCCATTGACTTTCTCCTTGACAAAGACAAAGACAAAGCCACAGCTTTCCTTGACGCTTTGCCTGCTGTGTGCTGTGATAGATCCTTGGATTTCATGTCTCTTATTAGCAATCACGAAAACCACGTACTCTTGCACCCATGGTAAACAGTAGAACCTTAATAAAGAAACAAGCCGGTGAAAACTTGCAGCTCATGTGGCTCGTTTCTCTAACGAAGTTTCTTAAGAATGGATGCATTTATTTCACATGAGATATATCGATTGCCCACGACCAAAGATGAAATCTGTGGACCCTGAATGTAGAAGTTGTTATAGTAATGTCTGCCCTTATAGTTGAAGAGTTGTGTTATGGCTGCTGAAGAATCCATAAAAGGCAGCCTTGTCTCCTCCTACAAGTGCTGCTACAGACTGGTTTTGAGGTGTATAATCAGTCAATAATTTTACTTGTACATAATTTTGTACAACTTTGTTGACAAAATGACGGCCTTGTTAATAATTGCTAACGTATTTGGTACACTGTACTTGATAAAATTCGACAATATGTTATGTTTCATAAATGGATTCACCTACATTTGACACATTTTGAATAACATATTTTCCACCATAGGAGATAAAGAAGCAACTTATCCTATATGTGACAACATTAACCAAAACAGCTATTATTAACTTTGTTACAATTGCAAGTGACTCCATTAACTCCCATTCCATCCTATTGCCTTCAATTTTAAAGTTGGAAAACATTAGTTCCTTGCACATATATTTAGCATTTTTCTACAAATAAAATCACTGATTGGACCGTCTGTGCTGAAACATATTATTCTTAGCTATATTTTATTGGTTTTGCTTGATCAAATGCAATTAGCTCCACAAGGGAAAATCTCCCCCGAGTTGGTGCTGTTTCTTCAGTGCATTCATCTAATCTATGGAAGGGGCCAATTCTTGCACAAGTTCTGATTCTTCATTGTTCATAGAATCATTTGTTTAAGCAACTTAAAAGTTAGTTCGACTCACTTTTAAGCACTTCATTACAGTCATAAAAATCATTAAAAATCCCACTTCGAACTTATATTTAAACTTTTTTTAAAAAATAATAATTTATTTACTGCTCAATTCTTCTTCAAGTAACTTCATTAGTCATTTCGGGTTATTTTGAAATGGGAAAGATATTGTGCAGGCCTGTCATTGTGTATGGATTCTTGACAATATGGTTTTGGTTTAAGAATCTGCTGTGCAGAAATTTTTGCTGCAAATTTTGTTCTCGGTGATTTTTTGGTTGATGCTCGTAACAACAATTACATTGCATCTCTCTCGAAAGCAAATTTTGTTCCGAATGGAATTGATTTCGGAAAGCGAACAGACGACAAACTAATGGATAGATGACCAAATCGAAAATATTTAAATGAAATTAATAAAATGAAGATCAGATATAGCTTTCTAGGCTGCATTGTCCATCAATACACAGTTTTACATAACTGATCAGAGCCCAGTGCGATCATCATATCTTTGAAATTTAATATAATAATATTTTTTCAGATTTTCCAAATTAGCTGAAATATGAACTGAAATGAAAAAACAAATAATAATAATAAATGACATAATAATCCATCAAATTGAATTCACAAAACATTAAATGGAGAGAATTTTCTGTAAAATCCTGAATTTTAGGAAGGGGGTATCCTCAGAAGAAAATGCTTGTAGTTGTCATCAAATTAGACAATCAGGTCTCAAAGATTTCATGCCATCATCGGAATCCCCCAATCCAATTTCTATCTTTCATACGAAAATGAAAAAAACTAAAAAGAGATAATAGAATATATTTAGCAGGATCTAAATTCACTGCACCTGGCGTAACAGTACTGAGGCGAAGCGACTCAACTCTCCTGCATAAACTTTTTGCCCCATGATGAGTATCTACATCAATTAGAGAACCCCTAATTGTGAAATTACAAAGGGTTCTTAAGAAGAGGCAAATATAATTATCGATCAAAATCATATAAATACAGTCTTGTACATTTTACCTGAATAACAAATCAATACACATATACATAGAAGGAGGCGGAGAGATGAGATGACAAAGAATTAGGGTTTATAGCTCTTGCTTAAATAGAAATTTTGGGGACTAGGTTTTGAAGGTCAGAGGAAATGACTAAAAAGGTCTTGGATTTTAGGCCGTAGGCTGATCTTTACTGGAAATTGGCCACGTCCAACCCATATATGAATGGCCCAATTTGTCAAACCTCGTTGATAAAATTTGGGAAGAATTCATATTTAAGTTTCAACAATTCAAAATTCAGATTTTAAGTTTAAAAAATACAAAATTCAAGTATTTAGCTAATTAATTAAAAATATTTATTATTTAAATATATTAAATTCAATAAATTAATTTATTAAATATATATTTTACCAATTAAATATAATAAGGACACAATTATATGCAATTTGGTCATAATTATCTAATTAATTAATCAAAAATTAATTTTCGGTCACAATTTATCAAATTACTTATCACAATTTTTTTGTTGGTCACAAATCAAAAATTTTATAGGTTACAAATTACTTCTCGACATGAATCAAAATTTCATAGGTCACATATTATTAATCGATCACTAATCGAAAATTTTATTGATCACAACCCATTTATTCATTACGAATCGATCACAACTTATCAAATTATTGGTCACGACTTTTTAATCAAAAATTAATTTTCGATCAAATTATTGATCACAATTTTTTTCTCGATCACAAATCAAAAATTTTATAGGCCACAGATTACTTCTCGAATACAAATCAAAATTTCATAGGTCATAGATTATTCATCGGTCACTAATCGAAAATTTTATTGGTCACAACTCATTTATTCATTGCAAATAGATCACAACTTATTAAATTATTGGTCACGATTTATTTTTTGGTCACAAATCAAGAATTTTATAGGTCATATGTTATTTCTCGATTACGAATTGATAATTTTATAAGTCACAAATTATTCATCGATCAGAATTCAAAATTTCTATTGGTCACAACTTAATAAATTGTAAGTCACAATCACAATTTTAGGTCACATATTATTTATTTGTCAAAAATTAACCAATTATAGGTCACAATCAACCAAATAATTTGTGACAGACACCCACCCAATCTCATCCCACCCACGACCACTGCCATCGCCATTGTCACAACTGTCGCCTCCATCACAATTGCAGTCGCCACCACCACCTCACCGCACCGCACCGCCAACCACAAATCAGATCCAAAAAATAACCAACACTCCACAAACCGCCATCCCCTCACAGTCGTTGTCGTCGCCGCCACCACCATTTTCAACCACCACCACAACTACCATTTCCAACAACAAATCAGATCCAAACAAGATCCCGCTCCCATCACAGAAACCACACCCCACTACGACAACCAGATCTGCCATCCAACACAACAACACTCTACAACCATTGTAACCTCACAGTCGTCGTCGTCGCCGTCATCACCACTACCACCATTTTTAGCCACCACCACAACTACCATTTTCCAACAACAACAAACCTGATTCGCCACCATCAACAACAAACCAAATCTGTCGCCATCAACGCGACCACCAGATCTTGCGGGTTGTTGCAACGGCGATGAGTTGACAGTAGACGGTCGTGAATGTGAAGAGAGAATGGATAGACGATTTGGTTTGTGAATTATTTTTAGGGTTTTGATTGGTAGATAGGGTGTGGGGTATATATATAGATTAATTTATAATATTATTATTAATATAAAATATTAATTTATAATATTTAAATATGAAATATCTTATTTTGAAAAATGAAATCTCAAATATGATTTTTGAAAAGTGATTTGGAAAAGTAGGATTTTGTGTAATTTCCACATAAAATTTTGGGTTAATTATGTTTAGATTGTTGAAATTATTTTCTTACGGTAAATTATTAAAGTTTTTAAATTTACACAAGTGTTCACTCGTTAAAAAAAAAAATTATTATTAAATTCTATAGATATTGTCATCAAATAGTGTTATTGATCATGTCAGGTTAGCAAAAATTGCTATTAAAAAAAGAAAGCGTTGATTTACTTTATGATTCAAACCCAAAAATTTAATCAAAATTAAAGTAGCATTATATTTTCTCACCTGAACATATTTAACATTCATAACTCCCCAATTTTGCTGGGTTTGGAGTAATGAATAACATCATTTTGGGGACGCATTGACACTTAATTATACATCATAGGAATTTAATAGTAATATTTGACCGAGTGATCATTAGTATTACAGTTAAACACTTAAATGACTATTGCCGTAAAAAAATAATTTCAATGGCTATTGGTGTAATTATTCAAAATTTCAGTGACCAATGGCATAA
>CAIGRN010198192.1:585-12530 GCA_903798345.1 Fraxinus anomala | reverse complement strand
TAAATGGTCAAGTTAGTGGAGCACAAACTCAAATTTTGCAAGGAAAGTCCCTCATCTTCCATTTGATATAAAATCTAGTCATTTGACTTCCAATAATAGATAAGTACATCCTCAACTTGATATTTTATTCATCTTAAACCCTCATATATTGTGAATTGTAAAATAATCCCAAGAATATAATTTATTTCATTTAAGTCCCTAATTGATTTTGACTTTGACTAGTCGAACATTTGACTTTGGAACAAAATCTTAACTTGAACAAGAGAATTATTTCCTTCTTCCGAGCAAGGCCACCGAGGAGTTTTTATCGAAAGGACTCGGCTTGGCATTGACACAAAGCCTCCGACCCAACCCATAAGAAATCAAAATGATTGGATGGGGTGGTTTGAATTTAGAATTTAAACCTGCAACTCCCCATAACTTCCCATAACTCCCATTTAAACCTCCAATTTTGTCTAGTATTTGGGAGAGAGAAAATATGGCATGAAATATGTGAAATTCGTATAGAAAATCACACATAAATTGGAAAAGCACCTAGAATCTCATATTTAACATAGAAACTTACAAAATTATGTACTTAGTTTTTGGATTATAATCTCTTTCTATTGTGATTAGGATTGTGATTATTGGAGTGCTAGAAAATGTAGAATTTGACGTTTAGAAAGAAAGGTGATTCAACCACACAAAAAGATCCGAGAATTCATCAATTCAAATAAGCATCTTAACCCAAAATTTATTATTATGAATGCTGCAAACTCTTACATTCTCGGCGAACTTCACACTTGTTCTCCGGAAACTTGAACCTCTTCTGCACCACTGATGTCAGCTCCCTAATCCTCCTCCCTTTTTCACCATCAAGCAAATCTTAAGTCATAAACAACCAAAAGTAAAAACGAGCACTAAATCATAATATATCAAATTGAAAAAAACAGAGACAACCTAAAAATCTAAAATGAAATAAAATAAAGAGTCACATGGTATATTTACCAAGAACGGTCTGAGTGCGAGTAGCGCGTACGATGATCTCAGTCCTCATAGGAGTCACCCTGACCTCCACACCAGATTATCCATCCTCCGCTAGCTCACGCGTTAACTCCTCGTTTAACTCAGCAAAGAATTCTCCATCAGCCACAAACTTCAGATTCAATTCGACAAAACAATTAATCACAGGTACATATGCTGGGAAACGTAATTATATATACAAACGAGTACTGAAAATTGGATCCAACAATGTACCTTTCCCTTTTTGCTCATCTGAGTAGCCATATTCGGATTGCATGGACGGAGATTGCTTGAGAGAGGTATTAAGATTATTGATCAGAACGAAAATTCAATGCTTAAACGAGATTAGGGTTTGGTGCTTATGCTGAGGAATTCATATAGAATAATGGGTCGTTTCCGATGGGACGTCACTAGATGTGGACTATTCGATTCCGTTGTTCCTTTCGTAAATGTTGCATTCATGTCTCTACTTTAAAAAATGTGACATACATAATAATAATAAAACATTTATATGTATGTTAAATGATCACGTGACAAACTAAGCTGTCTAGGATGGTTGAAACAACGGAATTGGGTCAATGAATTTTACCCTATTTCAATTTCGAAACATTAGTTGTAGTTATTGTTTGAATTGTTTTGAAATGAAAAAAAAAAAAATCTTTTTTGACAATTTTACAACTTCAATTTTACATTGTATGAGTATCACTTGGCAATTTAACGAGCAAATAAACGTTTTTTGTTTTTTGCAAAAATGGGTGTAAAATTTACCTAAATATTTACTATGCATCTACGATATCTTCTATCAAGAAATTATTTATAATTAGGAGTTTGAAATGAATATTGATCATCTGGCGAGTTCGTGACTAGACGCAATTAAAACGTTTTACTCATTGTTCAAATTTATTTAGATTTTGATACTCAAATTTTGTTGAATCACATGAATAAGAGAATGACGAGGAATTAGATTTTAAGCTTTGCCAAACATTTGTGTTCCGATTTGTAAGATGTTCAAACTCAGATTTTTAAGCGAAGAATTAATTCTTGTGTTGTAGGACAATTAATATATTTATAACTTGTTAATTTTATTTGATATCAATTGATTATAGAAGCAATCATGTATTTTGTATCATTTTATTAAAGTTGAACTCTAAATCTGCGCCTATGTTTAACTCATCTTTATAAATTGTTTATAAACAGTGAAACCACTTTTTTATTCACATATTTCGAGGAATTTATGAGTATTATTCGCTTATTCACAACTAATTTCCATTTATTGATAATTTAAACAGTTTCTAAACACTTCTCAAACATGCCAACTGTTGGATTTTGTGATTCAAATCCGGTCCAAATTGGGTCTAGGATTTCGCGTGTAGAGTATTGGGTTTGAAAATGTCAAAATATGGTCCAAGAAAGAAAAAGACGAATTGACGACGCTAGACGGTCGCTCGACTCACGCTCGAGCAATAGGAGTAAAATTGGAGCAGGGCAGTCGTCGCCTGATTGTCGCTGGGCTATCGCTCGAGCGACAGCCCATTGCCGCTTATCTTGAGTGACGGGCCGCTGATCTTTTTCCTTATTTTTGATTTTATGCAATTCTTTACCTAGTTTATATATTTTAAGTTTATTCTAGGGTTTGGACATGTCCCTATAAATAGTAGACTCTTCATTCAATTTATTAGACATTGAGTTGTAGAAAATGTAATTTTTCTCTCTATTGGTTGTCAATAAAATACTCGATTCCTCTGTCAATTTCTTCTTCTTCTTATTTGCTTTTCTTTTACATCTTGTTCTTGATTATCAATTGTGAGATCTATATTTTATATCGCGTCATATCTCCTCATCCTCAAATTCCTTACAAGTGGTATCAGAGCTAAGGTTCAGCAGTTCCGCAAAGTTGATTGTTTAACGTTTTTTTGTTATCAATGACTACTATGAAGTATGATATTCCGCTGTTGGATCACAATACAAGATTTTCGTTGTGGCAAGTGAAGATGAGAGCTATATTGACGCATATGAATTTGGATGATGCGTTGTTGAGATTTGATAAGATGTCCACAACTTGGACAATAGAGAAGAAGCAACAGAAGGATCGCAAAGCAGTTTCGCAGATTTATCTTCATCTATCTAACATTCTTTAGGATGTCTTGAAGGAGAAGACAACAGCTGCATTGTGGTTGAAACTGGACCAAGTGTGCATGACTAAAAGTCTGACCAGCAAATTGCATCTGAAGCAAAGGCTTTATTCTCATCACATGGCAGAAGGCCGATCACTGGAAGATCAGCTGGTTGTGTTTAAGGAGATTATAACTGATCTTGAGACGTTAGATGTAAAATATGATGAAGAAGACTTGGCCTTAATGTTGTTGTGCTCGCTACCAGTTTGTTTTCGTCATTTAGGGACACGATTCTGTACAATTGTGACATACTCACCATTGAAGAGGCGTATGATGCCTTGTTCTCAAAGGAAAAGATAAAGCATCTGGTTAGAGATGGTTCCAGAGATGATGGAGCTCTTGTAGTTTGTGGTGATCGGCAAAGTGACAAGTCGATGGTGGATTTCAGAAATATGGTGTGTTTTTACTGCAAGAAGAAAGGACNATGGTGGATTTCAGAAATATGGTGTGTTTTTACTGCAAGAAGAAAGGACACATCAAGAAGGATTGTGAGAAGCTGCATGGTAAGGGTAATTCAGCTGCAAATCGTGGGAGAAATCAGAGACTTCAAGTGAAGCAGACATCGCAGAGAACTTTGTAAGTGATGGAGAACTTTTGACTATTTTTGACTTGGAATCCAAGCCTGACAAGGAGTGGATTTTGGATACAGTTTGTGCGTTTCATATGAGTCCCAATCGGGATTTGTTTGAATCATATGAAATAGTGACGCAATGTGCTGTTGTTATGGGAAACAATGAATCTTGTCGGGTAGCTGGTATTGGAAGAATCAAATTGAAGTTGGTGGATGGAACAATCAGAACATTTGGTCAGGTTCGACATGTTCCACTTGAAGAAAAACATCATCTCGCTGAGTACCCTGGAATCGAGAGAGTACGGGTTTTCTGGTGCAGATGGAGTCTTGAAGGTCCAAAAGGGTATCCATGTTGTATTGGAGAGGCGAAGAAAGTCTCAGTCACATCTTGCAAGGATGGGCAAAATCAGTGAAGAAACATCAACACGTTTGGTACCATGGTGGATATACAGTTTGGTATAGTACCGGTGGGAGTTGGATCTGGGTATATTTTGGAGAATGCTACTCTGTCGAGTTTGGGGGATATGGGTAATTCCGCTTTGCCACCACAGTCTGCGGTTCCATTGTATTCAATGGCTAGGGAGAGATCCATTGAAGATAGATATAGAGATGCTAATCTGGATGTGCATGCTTTTGGAGTTGTTGAAGGTGAAGAGTCTAGTCGGGGCCTTCAGTTAAAGTATTTAGTGATTCTACTACATGGTGTGTTTCGATCATATTTGGTAAATTTTGAATTCGTTGTGAATTTTGGAAACCCGAGGGTTGGGTTCACTTGTATCCGAGTTTGGATATGGTAGAAGACGAAGAGTATTTTCGAGTGTTGGAGACTTTTGGTTCAAATTGAAGAGTTCAGAGTATTTCACTGCAATCGGACTTATTTTTTCAGGTGGAGAAATTTTGGAGCTTCGTTCATTGCACCGAAATTTCTGTCAATGTGGAGATTGTTGGGTTTTGTAACCCAAATCCGGTCACAATTGGGTCTAGGGTTTCGCGTTGTGGAGTATTGAGTTTGAAGATGTCAAAATATGGCCCAAGAAGGAAAAAAAGCGGATTGACGGCGCTTGACGGTCGCTCGACTATCACTGGGCTATCACTCAAGCGATAGCCCGTCGCCAGCTCGAGCGACGGGCTGCAGATCTTTTTCCTTATATTTCGGTTTACCCAATTTTTGACCTAGTTTACATATTTTAGGTTTATTCTAGGGTTTGGACATATCTCCTATAAATAGTAGACTCTTCATTTAGTTTATTAGACCTTGAATTGCAGAAGTTGTAATTTTTCTTTTCATTGATTGTCAATAAAATACACGGTTCTTATGCCAATTTCTTCTTTTTGTTTGCTTTTCTTTTACATCATGTTCTTGATTATCAATTGTGCGATCTATACTTCATATCGCGTCATATCGCCTCATCCTCAAATTCCTAACATGTAGAATTTGTCGAACCCTCATTTGGAATATTATATGAAGGAAAGTGATAGAAAAATATAATTTATATTAGAATTGGACATAAATGCTAAAAAATATATTCAACTATCTTTATTATTGGTGAAAATTTTAGTAAGTAGTAAAATATATGCTTTTCATATATTTTTGAATCTTGACCGGATAAATGTTCTAAAACAAAATGTTGAGGAGATAATGTGTAATCAAAATGGTTAAAAAGATTATGAAGGAAATCTTTCTTTACTTTCTTGCAGATTGTTCCAAGATGTTTACTTGGACCGAGTCATCTTTTTTGGTCGAAAATAATCTTTTCTAGTAGAATATATGTGATATCTTGGAAAAATACTTCAAATTAAATGGTCTATATCCACACATCCATTTAAATCAACAGAAATTGGATTTCAAACCACTCAAATTACAATACCTTGGACAATGAGTGTGTCCATCCATCCCCATTATGTTTATCTTTTATCTACTCGATGCCTAATATATCGTGATTTGAGCTATTCAAAATTCGAGGTGTGTTGATTTGAGTGAATTGTCCAATTGATGAATTTCTCAATATCTTGAAAGAGATAATATAAAAATAAGTATTAAAAAATAATTTTCTAGTTTTAAAAGCAATTTACTTATTTCAAGTACACGTATATTTTAACGTGTAATTATTATTATTATTATTATTATTATTATTATTATTTTGAAGTAAACTCATTATACTACATGCACAAATAGTAGGTGTCTTATTTCATATTATTATTATTATTATTATTATTTTGAAGTAAACTCATTATACTACATGCACAAATAGTAGGTGTCTTATTTCTTTCGGTCAATGCCGCGCTGGTTGAATTGATGATTACTTATTAAACTTTTTTAGTGATCTTTTATATATTTCTTGAATATTTTTGGAATTATTGTACAGTCAATACATGCTCTTTTTATATGGTTATTTATAATCTTGAAAAAAAAAATTAATGGAAAATGATATATTAGTTTCTTCAAACATAGAAGAGAAATCTTGTAATTTTGACACGGCTTTCACTCCCTAAATCTCAATAGTTAATGCTATGCAAATTTGAATCCTTGTTATAAAAGTTCCAAACACATGGCACTATTGAGTGATATTTCCTCGTGAGATTTTTTGTGTTTGTGCTAATTCATCCAGTTAACAATTGAAAGTGTACACCAAAATTACAGAGATGGTGGCCGCCTATAGGTCTATAGTGGGGACTTACTGAAGATATGCGAGCGGATGAGAGTCATCAGTGACAGTCCAGGACGGAACAATTGCCAACTTGAAATTTTTAAAAATGACATTTTGTCCCAAAAAAATTTCATTATAGAAACTTTCTCCATTTTTATATTTACAAAATCATATATAGTGTCTTCTTACATAGTTTACCTGAACAAGCTATATACATGACAAAATTGTTCCTTCAAAAAATAAAAATAAAAATCCATATAATATATATATTTTTGCATTCAATTAATAAATAGTATATGGTTTTTTAGTTGTAAATATATTGTATTTGTAAAGCCAAGACCACACGATATAAAAATCGAGAAACAAGAATAATCGAATCAAACTGAAAGTAAACTGTAGAAAATTAAAGATTAACACCAAAGAATTATTTCGGATGTAGCCCCGGAGGATCTGTGACCGCTTCTAACTCCTACATCCACCGTTGAGCATCCAAGAAAGGATTATGTTCAGTTGCACTAAAATAGCTCAAAATGACAACGGAAGTTACAAATGTTCAGAGAAATGAAATAAGAGACTTATCTCTCAAGTACAGTGATAAATCTACAAAGATTCACCAAGATATATTCAAAATAACCCTTCGAATAACACCAAAACTCACAATAGAGAAATCACACAGATTCTCACAATATGAATATTACACAATGAATGTTACTCTATCACACACAACACTTAAAATCAGAGATTTTAATGATTTTAAGTGAATCAAAACAAAGGCAGCAAACCTTAGTTCTCATTCTCTCTTTTTCTCTCCACACGTAGGAGCCCCAGAAGTCTCCAAAAATTATGAACAGTTGCAGCAACCCAAGAGCCATCGCAAGTAAAAAATCATCCACCATCCAACGATCAGAAGCAATGCACGTGTCAATCTTCAGGAGAAAATGTTTCACTTATAAAAGCGTGTTTCTCCAAACACATTTTTACCATCAAAAATTCTGGGAGCATCAAAAGAGAGAACCAGGATTCGACTCCAACATTTTCCACCTTGCTATCAGAATTTGGACTGTCAATGCATCAATGAGCATTTTCACATTTCATTTTCATTTGCTCTATGTACCTATATTAAAATCACAAAGAATTAATGGAAAGGAATTTAAGGCAGTTCAAAAACTTGTTTAAGGAAATCATTTTAGTACCCATACCAAATGAATTATTATGTGTCGTAATCTTTTCAATTTTTATTATTCCCTTAGAAATAACATCTCTAATGAAATGATATTTAACATCTATGTACTTAGTTCTTTTAATATGGAATTTTTACTAAGATGAATAGCATTTTGATTATCAGAGAACAAAACAGTTTGTGCATCAACAAATCCAAGTTCAGACAACAGACCAGTTAGCCACATTCCTTCTTTTATAGCATCAGTGACAGATATATATTCAGATTCAGTAGATGATAATGCAACATTCTTTTGTAACTGAGACTTCTAGCTTATGACAATACCACATAAGACATAAAAATAGGATAAAGTTGATTTCCTATTATCTCTATTACCAGCAAAGTATGAATGTGTATATCCCTTTAACATCACACCTTCTTTATTATATTTAAACACTAAGCCTAAATCAACAGTATCATTTAGGTACCTTAATAACCATTTTAAGGCATTCCAATGATCTTCTCCAGGATTACTCATAATAACAAAACACCATCTTTATTTGATTTAAACACTAAGCCTATATTAGCAGTACCTTTCAGGTACCTTAATAGCCATTTTAAAGCATTCCAGTAATCTTCTCCAGGATTACTCATAAATCTACTTAATATACTAATGCTATGTGCAAGATCAGGCATCGCACAAATCATTAAGTACATTACAGAACCTATAACATTAGCATACGGAATCCTGGACATCCTAGCATATTCTTCTTCAGTTTTAGGACAGCATTCTAAAGATAGTTTGTAATGATTTGCAAGAGAGAATGTTACTGGTTTGTAGTCATACATATTGAATTTTTTCAATATTTTAATCACATAATCATGTTGGTTTAAAAACAGCAAGTCATTTTCCTTATTCCTTACAATTTGCATACCCAAGATCCTCTTGACAGAGCCAAGATCTTTCATATCAAACTCACTTTTCAATTTTAGTTTAATACTTTCAATTTCACTCTTATTGCAATTAGCAAGCAGCATATCATCCACATAAATGACAAAATATAAGGAATTTTTACTTCCATTACCTTTGCAGTACAACCAAGTGTCATATTGGCTTCTTTTCAAGCCCAATTTTAGAACAAAAGTATCAAAATTTTTGTACCATTGTATGGGGGCTTGCTTTAAACCATACAAAGATTTCTTTAACAAACACAAAGTATTTTCAAGATTACCTTTCTCAAAACCAACAGACTGTTTCATGTAAATTATTGCATCAAATTCACCATACAAGAAAGCAGTTTTAACATCAAGTTGATCGAGATCCATTTAAATTGAGCAACTAGGGCAAGTAAGCATCTAATAGTAGTATATTTTTCTACAGGAGAAAAAATTTCAGTGTAATCAATACCTTCATTCTGAGTAAAACATTTTGCTACTAATATAGCCTTGTATCTTATGTTATTATACCCACCTTCTCCCTACTTAATTTTATAGATCCATTTACATTCTATAAATTTCTGCCCTTTAGGCCTTTCAACAAGTTTCCATGTTTTATTTTTAATCAGAAAGACCATTTCATCTTCCATAGTAGCTTTCCAGTTTCCACTTTCTTTACAATTTACGGCATCATCATAAGAGTTTGGTTCATTTTCAGAAAATTCTTGAGTAAACAAAGAAATAAAATTATCACTGTCAAATCTGGCGGAGGGTCTAATATGCCTCATCTCTCTGTCCTTTGTGAGTTGATACTCATCAAGAGAGATGCAGGATCAGATTGATCAATGTGATCAATTTCTTGTTCAGTTTCAGCTTCAGGCAAAATGACATTTTTTTCATACTCAATATTCTCAACAGTAAACTCAGAAGTATCTTGGTGATTACTAGAGGACTTCAACTCAATTTAAACATCTTTATCAGTTAAAATATTCTCTTTTCCTTCAAGAGAAGGTATCAAGATTCATTAAAAATGACATCTTTTCTAATTGTTACTTTGTAACCCATTTCAGATTTAACCTACAGTCTGTACCCTTTTACATGTTCATTATAACCCAAGAAAACACATTTAAGTGATCTAAGTTCTAACTTTCCAATGTTTTGACGAGCATGTGCAGTACAGCCAAAGACTTTCAGGTAAGAATAATTCACAGAGTTATTTGACCACACAACTTCAGGAACAACAAAATCCAAAGCACTTGTAGGACTCCTATTAATCAAATAAGTTGTAGTCTTAACTGCTTCACCCCAAAACATTTTTTGCAAACCAGAACTTAAAAACATACATCTAACTTTATTTAGCACAATTCTGTTCATTCTTTTAGCCATACCATTTTGTTGTGGTGTGTAGGTGACAGTTCTATGTCTCAAAATGCCATGCTTTTTACAAAGATTATTGAATTCATAATTACAGAATTTCAATCCATTATCCGTTCTCAAGATTTTTATTTTAAGATCAGTTTGATTTTCAACCTGAGTTTTTCAGTCCTTAAAAACAGAGAAAGTCTCATCTTTAGATTTCAGCAAAAACACACAAAATTTTCTTGAGAAATCATCAATTATTAACAAGTAATATTTGAAGCCAGAAAAGGTAGACACAGTAGCAGGACCCTACAAATCAGCATGCAAGTACTCAAGTTTTTGTTTAGATTTATGAGTTCCAGTGGGAAAAGGAAGTTTAACTTGCTTTCCTATAATACATTGTTAGGGATGGCAAAAAAGCTCGTCGGCTCGGGTTTGATTGCACCGAGCCCCATTTTGGGGCATTGGCCTGAGGCCGGCCCGACCCGTGTCACACGGACCGGCCCGTATATTATAAAAATAAAAAATAATTTTTTAAAAGCTGCCTGCAGGCAGCATTTTAGCTGCCCAGCAGGCAGCATTTTTAATTTTTTTTTTTATAAAACCCGAGTCGGCTCGACTCTGCCCGCTAAGGCTCGGACCAAAAGCTCGGGCCGAGCCTCATTTTTTTTTTGCCTGGGCTCAGTTCGACTCCACTCGGGCCAAAAAAAAGCTCGGCTCAATTTTGGGCTCGACTCGGCTCATTGACATGCCTATACATTGTTCACAATAACCAAAATCACCAATGTTTAATTTTCCAAAAACACCATTTGATTGAAGAAAATTCAAACTCTTTTTACAAATGTGACCAAGTCTTTCATGCCACGATTTTGCCAAAGTAAAGTTTTTAGATACAGAAGAAGCAGTCGACCCAACAAAGGTTTAGCTTTCAAGTAATACCGGCCATGTCTTTTAGGGGCAGAAACAATCAAGTCATTCACCTTAAGAATTTATTTTTTCATTTCCCCATATTACTGTTAAACTCCATATCATCTAACATGCTTAGGGACACTAAGTTCATTTTCAAATTTGGGACAAATTTGGTTTCTTTCTGAAATAAAAGGTTTCCATTTTCTAATAGTAGTTTAACAGTTCATATTCCACTAATTTTGCAGGCAAAGTTATTTCCCATTATAACCTATCCTCCCTTGGTTTTTTTCAAAATCAATAAAGCAGTTTTTGTTTGGGCACATGAGAAAGGAACAGCCAGAGTCAAGTATCCATCCATCATTCAATTTATTTCCAGCACTTACAAGAACTAAACCATTTTCTGTTTTGGTTTTATTATATGCAAGAGCAGTGCTCCCATCTTCAAAATCCCATTTTTTTTTTTTTTGCTTCATTTTTCTTTTTAAAACAATATTTAACAAAATGATCAATTTTACCACAATAATAACATTTCTTACTCTTAGCATTATTTTCGGTCTTATTCCTATCAGTCCACCTTTTATTTTCTTTTGAAAATTTTGGATGATATTCATATTTATCAAAAGTTTTTCCTTTAAATAACAAGTTTAGCCCAATGTGACTGACAATTGAATCAGCCTTAATTTCTTGTGCCTTATTTTTCAATTTTTTCAAAGCATTGATTATTATATCAGAAGTGAGTTCATCTCTACCATATTCAAGGGCAACTTTAATGTCCTTATACCTATCACTAATGGAGTTTAACAAAACTACAGCCAACTAATTTTTTGAAAGTTTTTCATCACAGTTGGCCAAGTCTTGGGTAAGTTTTGTAAATCTATTCAAGTTTTCATCCAAATCAACTAAATGATCCATTTTGAAAGAAAATAATTGTTTTAAAAGAAAACATTTGTTTGGAGTAGTTTTGGTTACATATTTGACATGAAATTTGGTCCACTGCTCAGAAGTAGTTTTAGTTTCACTAATACTTCTAATCACATTTTCAGATAAGTATAAGAAAATAGTACTCCAAGCAGTTTCATCAAGTTCAGTTTTCTTAGCAGTAGTCATTTCAGGTGGCCAAGATCCATCTAAAGCCCTAACACACTTCATTTGCATTAAAACAGCCTTCATCTTTTGACACCACATAT
>CAIGRN010198189.1:0-13207 GCA_903798345.1 Fraxinus anomala | reverse complement strand
GTGGAGAATATTTTCAGTTGGAATTTTTTATGGAGAAATTCGATTATGTTTTTCATTTAAGAGTACATGTTATTCCTTGCGGTGAATATTTTCTCCAGGTTGAGAATTTTTCTTTTGAAATTTTGTTCGTTGCAGTGAAATTTGTGTCAGTGGTGAGATTGTTAGAATTTAGGTGTGATCCGAATTTTTTTAAGATAATTGAGAGTTATAATTAAAGTGCACATTAAGAAGAATTCCATTTGGAATGCTATTGTGAAATTATATTCAAGTTTACTTGACGAATTCTAATTGAAGTTCTACTTGAAAACCCAATTGGAAGTTGGAATTTGTGTTGGAATTGAAGGAAACCTTGAAAAGAAGAAAAACACCCTTGAAAAGTATTTAAACGGAGACAGGGTGTTGGGTCGTGATGCCTAGGCACCACCAGCGTGAAAGATGAACATGGAGCCGGCGCTACGACGTCTCTAGAGAGTAGCGCCGCAATGCTGTTTTTCTTCCTTCTTCATTTTTGATTCCTTTCTTATTATTATTATTATTTTGGCATTCTACTTTTAATACAACTCTACTATTTGGGTTTGTATGTCACCTATTTGTCCCATTTTTATAGTTGTCTATCTTCATTGTGATTTAGACAAAAGTTAGACAAAGTTGTAAATACAAATCTTTGTATTCTTTCTTTATAATCTAATAAAATCTACGTTCTTTGCAAATTATTTTGTTCTCGTATTCTTGTTATAATACCCCAAAATCTTTCATAATCGTTAATTATGCAAATTTGGACCTTAGTGCAAGAGGATGAAAGTTAGAAGATCAAATTGCATATATATATATATATATATATATATATATATATATATATATATATATGAGTAAACTTCGTTATATATAATCATAATTGATTGATTTAAATTGTAGGATTACTATAATTAAGCGTATATATGTATGTATATAATTATATATGGTTATGATTGATTGTGAAAATTAAGTAAAGTTTCTTATTTGAAAGATAAGTTTGAAAGATTACTTTTTAAATAAGTAAATTATTTTACATGTATGAATATTTAATATATTTAATTATATGTAATTATGGTTGATTGATTTAAATTATATGATTACCATAATTACGTACATCTATAAACATGTGTGTGTATAACTATGATGGTCTTACACACACAGAATTCATAAACGATTTTTGAGGTCAAGTTCTTCTGTATCTGTTTTATGAAATCTTCTTCAAATGTATGAGGTAAGTGTAGTCATATATGGTATGTTAAATCATTTTCATACTTTACAATACGGAATTCGATTTATGAATATGATATGAGCCATACATTTTTAAGTTCAATGGATTAGAATTTAGTAACACTACGAATATGAATTATAGAAACGAAGTACGATTTTTAATTCCCGTGTCCCCTATGTATGTTATGATTATGTACGAGAATTATGACCACCTAAGTTCAGTTTCTAATCCTCGTGTTTCCTTATGTACATTAATAATTTTTAAATTTTAAATATGAATTACGATTTATGTGGCTCACTTATTGGGATTTATTTCATTATTTATTATTTTTCTTTTTTTAAGTAATTGAGGTTCGAGATATTGAAGTTTGGAACTGACCACCAGTGGTATAATAAAAAAGAAAGTATTTAAGAAATTTTAACAATAAATTTTATGATAAGAAAGTGTTTAATTTTTAATTATTGTAACTTTGAGAGTAATTATCTTTTATTTTAAATATGAATTACTTCATATTGTGGTTATAATCTCTTATTTTCTCTAATAATTTGGTATTAGATTAATTCGGTATTATCTTCATTTCACAACACAAACAATATTTCTCCAGAAGTGAGAAGAAATTGAGACTAAAAAGAGATTCAAGGACTATACATCTTTATATGAAAAAATAACAAGGTACGAATACTTTGTGCATGTAGAATAGATCCATTTTGTAAGATTTTGTGAAATATTTCATGCCAAAGAACGTGATTGTATGCTCTTTAGCCATCTGAACAAGAAAGAAGTATAGCCTATAGTTTTGCATACAACTCATCTGAAAACTGGTCTGCGTACAATTCTAGTTATGTCTACATACATTTTAATTTATGCTTGAGTCTTGGAGGTGGTAATGTTCAGACACTAAATCAGTTCGTCGAAATAGTATCAGTAGTGCTCAAAATCTACTAGTTTTACCGTTGTATCCTGGGAAATAGACGCTTGATTTAAACCTCAAGCACAGACGGTGATGGGGCGAATCTGTTTTAAGGAAACTGTGTGTAACACAGGCCACATGTTAAAAGTTTTTACTGTTTAATTCTTTTTTCTTTTTCAATTACTTGTTTGTTTACTCGTTTTTGCATATTGGTATTTTGCAGTTCTCTTTAAATTACTTGTTACGTCTTATTGTAATTAAAAAATCATTGAATCTGCTAGATTATGTTAAATATAATTAAATCTGTTATATTCAAAGTTATATGCAAAAAGGGTATGTGGAAATCCAGTGTTCAAATTTATTGCATATATGGTATGCGCCAATCCGGTATGTTGTAAATGCGGTATTAAAACTGTAAATTCGGTATCCAGTACTGAAACACTTATCTAACACATACATATTAGAGAATGGATTCTATCCCTACTGAGTGTGTAATGCCCCAACTTTCATTGACTTAAATTTTGAGGTGTTACCGATATCATTTCATAATGCGCAAATATTTAATTAAAAATTTAAACATTTAACTTATTTGAATCTTAGTACACCAAAACCGAATTGAATAAAACATAATGTCAAGAATTTAAGAACATTTGACATAAATAGATAAAAACACAAAACATCTAACGAAGTTTATTAGTGAATATTTTCCCAAATAATTTTACTTGGCAACCCGCGCACCGCTCAGCCACCATCCACGTTAACCAATCTAATCTGTAATATTAAAATTGGAAGGAATGAAAAATTTTGACTCAGTAGGATACGTGCGTCCAAAGCAATATGATAATTCTTTAAACATAAATTTATAACATTTCATACCATCATTTCATCAAGAGCAGTCGGTGATCAATCGAATGCCCTAACACATTTCTCGTGCAAGTATTTGAGAAAAATTCGAAGGAAGTCTCACATTTCATTTCATTTCATTGGGACCCGCAAGTCAATTAGCATTTTATGAAACAAATCATGTAAAAATAATTATAATATTCCTACCTTATCAATGAATGTTGAATGGCGAAATTCAAGAATTATGTTTCGGATCTTTGTTTTTGTCTATTGTCATGTATGTGTATGAATATGAAAATAAAGAGGAAAGGTAATTCTGGCAGAAAGGTTTCAACTGAATTTAAAGGAATGGAACGAAGGCCAAAATAGGGTTATTGATACAGTTGCACAAAATCTGCATAATCTTTGTCAATTTACCTTGTAAATCTTTGTTCTTAGAATGGAATAATTGCCCAAAATCAGCTTGGATTTTGGTACGGTTGCCTTATCACATAAAATAATATAGAAAGGAAATAGTGCTATGTATGGTATTTAAGTTAAATGGAAAGATTGAAAAGAAAATCTGCAATAATGTCGTGTCGTCTAAATCTATATGGACACGTATTTCTATAAAATGGCTTAAAGGTACTCATGTTTCCCTTATATAAAAGCACACATGTTTGGCAACTAATTAATTTGTCAATTTTAATAAAAGAGATAGACTCATTTGGTGGCACCAAAAATCATGGCGTGCGGAGAAAGTACCATAATATACTATATTATATTAAATTATTCAATTTTCTAAAAACAAGACAAGAAAAAGTCACGTCGCAACCATCTTGATTTCTTTTGAATTCAAAACATTAAAAGCAATAAATAATATTAAAATATGGCTAATTGACATATAAGCAATTAAACAATAATAAATACAACCAATGGACATCAATTTCAACACTTCCAAACGTGCCACCTTTATCTTAATTCATAAATCAATTTAAATAAATTATAATTTAAAACAATATCTTTTGATCTCGATAACTTGGGGTCTTGCTTATCTGAATTAGCTTTTTCTCGAGCTTAATACGTGATTAAATACGGGCTATCCAACGAGCCTAATATTGATATACTTATCATTACTCTATCAATAGTTAAGAAATTGACCCAATTAAAATTGAAATTTAAACTATTTCAATTTAGTCCATCAACTTTCAAAATCTGAATAATTATCATATAGAACAAATAAAGTTTATTTTATGAAATTTTTTAGGGCATTACAGAGTGCACCAAGTAAACCCAGCAAAATGGTGCCTCAGAGAGGAGAAATAGGATCCCATTGAACATTTGTTAGATTTGTGATAGGCTTTTTTACTCTTATGGTATCATTATTAAAGAGAATGTCTTTTCTTTTTTCTTTTTTTATTTTTTACCTAATTGGAGATCTATAAATAGGATTATTTCATTCTTATGAAAGACAAACGCATTCTTGAGGCAAATTACATATTCTAACACAAATTCTCAAGATTTGTGGCTCTAATTTGGATTTGAAGGCTAAATTTCATCAATTGACCGAAGTTTTATAATTATCAAGGAAAAGATTAAAGATTCATTGGGATTCGTGTGGCAAAGATTTTAACAATATTTTAGATTATTTTATTAATTCGTCGTGTTGAATCGATTGATGTTTTTGATCCTTTTATGGTTCAAGTCCCCAATTATGAGAGGTTATATAATTTATTTTAAGAATTAATGATGTAGTTTAGGTTTAATATTTCATTGTACATAAGATCTCATGCGACTTCACTGTATTAATTGTTTGTTTTGTATGTTGATCACAAAAAATCCACCAACAAATACCAGGCTCACTCGTGTCTGGCAAGCTAATTCCGACATGTGTTGACTGATTACTAGTCGAAAATGTTGAGTTTAAACATGGGAAAAGCTGTTGACACTAGACAAATATGTTCGGGATCTGATAAATAAAAGAACAACAAGATACAATAATGAATGATTAACCAAGAAACAAAATAAACACCGATATTACACAACATTGTTCTTCAAAGTTCCAGTGTTAAAGAAAGGGAGTATATTTGAGTTATTCATCTCTCATTTTTCCAACCCTTCCTATAACACTGAGAGGGTTTATTTATAGTATTACATGTACAATAATGATCATTGGATGGGGAGACATGTGGCCTTATCTCCTTGATCGAAACATCACCTCATAGGCATCATTTCTGACCATTTCTGACCATTTTAGCGCATGCCCTATGTTGACATGATTAATTCTTTCCATTCATTGTAGTTGTCCAATCAATCATTCCAAGAGGATTTTATGCACTTTAAGATCTTCAATCGTAGGTCATCATTTGTCATAGTTGAGCTTCGTATTCTACTTTATTGAGCCTCGGTTTGAGGTGTAGGCTTCGGAGCTTCAGTGTCGGAAATTTATCAATTTGTTTAGTGCTTCCACTTTCTCTTGAGCCTCGGCATTGAGATGCTTCGGTAATGCTGGGCCTTGAAGATACAATGGGGTTTGGGAAATGGCACCTCGACAAATGGGCTTTGGCCACTGCGCCTATGCAAATGGGTTTCAACCATTTCTTTACTTTGGGCCATTGAGCTCTGACCAATTGGGCTTATGCCAATGTGGGCGAAACAATAATCCCCCCAAATCCAAGTATAGATATTTATGTCATAGTTGGAGTTTAATGTCAAAATTGATTCGTGCATGCCATAGAGAGGTGAATGGGACATCCGTTGAGCCGAAGAGGGGATTTTGCATTTTTTAGTTGAAGCAGTGAAATGCTGAGCTACCGAAGCTTCTTTTTATTGTGGCTAAACTTTGTATGTAGTGCTGAAGCAGCGAACTACTAAACTGCCTAAACTCCTTTGAGTGGCTGTCAATAACGTATGTTGCCGAGAAATTGTGCCAATGATTTGATGTTTTTGCATCTTTTCAACAAAAGACAACTGTAGCGTTACAGCTTTTAATACACGTCCAGTCGTTACTAATTGAATGTGCAGTGATGATTATTCTACAGTATTTTAAGGCTGGCACGCCAAAACTTGTGTGTGAGAAACACGCATTAATCTGAGGTGTTAATAAGAAAACTGTTTGAATTCAACGCTCCAGATACAATCACAAATGGACGCTTCATATGAAGCAAGCATAGATCCAACGTAAAATCTTTGAAATGTAAAATCCTTCTCACACGTTAGTTTCCACTTCTTGCATCCAAAATGTTTCTGGTTATTTTCTCATTCTTCGACGACGTCTCCTCCTTAGAGTTTCTTCACTTTAGGTAATTCCTCAAACTTTTAATCCGTCGTTGTTTTCTTTCTTCATCATCTTTCATCTTTTGTTCATCTATGTCATCTAGTTCAAGTGACACCAGTAAGAGGGTAAATGGAAACAGTGGCTAGATTAGAGGGTCCTTCCGGGGGTCAAAAGGTGAGTGTTATGCCATGAGTAAAGCCTTTATAGATTACGAGGCTGGGTGGGGGGCTACTAGGATACCTTCTGTGGTGACCTCTAAAAATTAGTCGAAGTTAGGGACAAGTATAGGGATCCCTAGCTTTGTAGAACTCTTAGTACCTGAAGCCCACGAACGAGCTTGTTATCCGAGGTTGGGATGTGTGGCTATCAGTGAATACCTATTTAAAGTAGGTATGCGTTTGTCTCTGTACCTATTTTTTAGGGCGGTGCTGAGTTCCTATATGTTGGCTCCCATCCAATTAATACCTAATAGGTGGAGCTAGTTGGTGGGGACATATATCCTATGGAAGGAAACCTCCATTGGCGAGGACATGTCCCTCCACATTTTTCAGACCTTCTTCCAGCTTAGGATACTTTGGAAGGAAGATTCCAATGGTTGGTACTACATGACACCTTGGGGGGCTTGTTTTCCCTTCATAGTAGGTTTGCCTTCTCCCATCAAGGGATTGAATGAGTCCTGATTTTGGGTGAAGGGAAAATGGCAAATGGTCGAGGAAGATAAAGTCCCAGCCTGTACTGTGCCGACCCAGTACTCTGAAGCTTGTAAGTACTTCACATTTAGATTTATCATCTTTCAGTAGGTCTGTAATCTGATATCTTCTATTTATTTCGTTACAGATTCAGGGCTTTGAATTATCCTAAGCAGAGTGGGGACATGATTAAGGATGTTTATAAACGTCCTCAGAGGTCACGCCACTTTGATCATTTGATTGACAGAAACAAGTTTTCATTGACTTCAAACTAATGGCCTCGAAGGGTAAAAACTGAAACTCTTGAATCAATAAGTGATACTGTTTTGTGCATGTTTTAACTATTAATTTCTAGTCTGCAGATGATTTTGGGAAGAAGATGTATCCCACACCAAACATGGCCTCAATTTTGAAGGCCACTTCCACTATGAGCTCCAGGGCATTGAAGCCCTTCTCTGGTGGTGCCAAGCATACGAGGGAAAAACTCGAGCACCTCAACAAATAGTATACTGAGAGAAGCGAAGAAGAAGGGACCCAAGGTGATAAGGGCAAAGATAAAGTGGAGGAGGCCAAGAAAAAAAGAAAGTTGACCCATGGAAGTGACCCCTCTCCTAGGAAGTTCGGGACTACTATCGTCCCAAGTGGCAACTCCATCGCCTCCTAAGTTGATGCAAGCATCTTTTGGTGCTTCCAAGGCCTAGAAGGTGAGGGCAAATGAAGAGGCTGCCAAAGAGACAGTGCAGACTTCAGAGACTTTTAAGAAGAAGGTCCCAGTTGTGAGGACTTCAGGGAAATCTACAAGGTTCCTGGTAGGGAAAAATGAGGAGATCACCCTAGCAGTGATGGAGATACTGCATGATCATGTCTGGGTGCTACTGTAAACTTTTACAAGTTATTGACTGAGAGGTAGAGGAATTATGTCTCTACCTGCGATGTAGTTGATCTCACGGCCACACTTGTAAGCCGTAGTGCTTGGGCCCTGGGAGTTTCATTTGAGTGTCAAAAGGTCCTTAAAGACATTAAAAATTGCAATCGAGATTTTGTAGAGAAGCTGGACTCGGTGGAGGAGGAAATAAAAAAGATAAATGTAGAAGCAGTAGAGCTGAGGGCCCAGCGGACTGAAGAGGTAGCCAGGTTAGAGTATGCCTTGGCAGAGATCGATGCTCTGAAGAGGAGAGTCCTAGTGAGAGGTGGCCTCCTTGACAAAGAAGGTCGAAACCTCAAACAATCATCAAAAGCTGATATCCGAAGCCTTGGAGAAGGCTAACCTAGAGATAATGAGGCTTAATGATGGCAACAGTTTTTATGAGTTTCAAGAGAAAGTATAAAATCTATAAAGCTTACTCCACAAAAGAATCGGGACTTTAATTCGGAATAGAGATATTGGGATTGAATTTTAGGATTATTTTCTAGCCGGCACTCTAGAGAGGGGAGAGAAATATATTAGGATTCTTGCTTTCAAACATGGAAAATTTGACTAAAATAGTTGGACATAATTGAATCATAATTGATAGTGAAGTGAAATAATTCCCTAGGCTTTCTCACATTGATAACTCTCCTATAATTTTCCTTATTGTCACACATCTACGTTAATTTAGTATAAATTCTTTGAATTTAAATTTTATTTTCTAGATAAAGTGGAAGCTACCCAATTATAGTACTTGGTAGAAATTAACTTACAATCCATGTGGGTTCGACACTCTTAACTCAATCATTATATTACAAAACTTGACACCGTACACTTGGGGGTAATTTCACGTTGTGGAAAACACGTGACATCCATCCCTTGTGGAGGCTTCTCCCATGACATCCAGCCTCATTATAGGAGGCCTGTGTTGTACACATTTCTGTTAACAATATCATTCCATTGAACTCCAAAAATATTTACAAAGGCTGGGAGGGTTCTTCTAGCTACAACCTGTTCATTGATAATATATTCTAAGATGCTCGACGTTCCACGGGTGTGATTGCACTTTCCCATTTAGGTCTTCTATGTGATACATCCTTGGTCGTAACTCTTCTTTAATAAGATACAATCATCCCAATTTGGACCCAAAGTGTCTACTTCCGGTTCTCTAAAGGATATGAACACTCTTCAAAGTACGAGATCATTCACCCATAAGGACCTTTTCTTAGTCTTTGCATTATAGTAACTGATCATCTTCTTCTATTATGAGGCAAGCCTTACTTGGGATTCATCACTTCTTTCATCGAGAAAATCTAGCTTGTATCCCCTCAACTCATCGTTGGATATATCGTTGAATTTCAATCGATAGGGAGACAGTAAACCAACTTCCACCGGGCTCATTACCTCTGTACCGTAAGCCATCGAAAATGGGATTTCTCTCATCGGGGTTCGATTCATAGTCCTCATTGTCCATAACACCTTTGGCTATTCGTCTACTCAGGGATCAAACTTCTTCTTCAAGGTATACGTTATGGTCTTGTTCATAGCTTCCATTTGTCCATTTGCTTGAGGGTGGTGAGGTGTTGAAGATTGTTTTTTGATCCCGAGCTCCTCACACAAGTCCCTAATCTTTTTGTTGTCAAATTGACGCCCGTTGTCAGAGACAATAAACTGGAGAATTCCTAATCGGCATATGATGTTTTTCCATAAGAACTTAAAAGTGTTGGCTTCTGTAATTTTTGCTAGTGGTTTGGCCTGAACCCATTTCGTAAAGTAGTCAACGGTAACACTAGCAAAGCTTCCACTGCCCATACCTTTAGGTAGAAGGCCTATAAGGTCAATACCCCCATTTGGCAAACGGTCGGGGCTGGACACCACTGTTGGCATTTATTGCAATTTCATACAAATTAAATAGCGTCTTTCTTCAAAGTGGGCCAGTAGTACTTTTATCGAAGCACTTTTTGTGCCAATGAAAGTCCTCCGGTGTGATTGCCGCACACTCTCTCATGTATCTTACGAAGGACGTAGGTAGTTTTTCCTTCCTTGACGTACATGGATAATCCTCTCTTGTAGAGCACATCATCCTCAAATATAAAGTGGGTTGCCCTTTTCCTGAGTTTATAAACTTCTTCCTTGTCAGCATGGAGAACTTGATCATTAAGAAAAGCCCTCATAAGTTGTATCCACGTAGGCTCCCCTTCTACCCACATCATTTCCTTTGCTTTAGAAGTGGATGGTTCTAGGAGATGTTTGATTGGCGCAGTCGTTAGTAGCTCGGAATCTCTACTACTAGCTAATTTGGATAAAGCATTAGCATGAGCGTTCTCAATGTGAGGAATCTGAGTTAGTTCAATTTTTTCAAAAGTTGGGAGTAGGTCCATCCTCAACTTGAGGTAGGGGTCTATGGCTTTGTCCCTTGCAGTGAAGTTGTCATTAACTTGGCTAACTACCAGCTAGGAATCGCTATTAATGAGAAACCTTTTCACTTACATTTCTTTAGCCATTGAAAATGGGGTTTTTCTTGTTAGGGTTCAACTCGTAGTCCTGATTACCCATAACACCTATGGCAATTCGTCCACTCATGTTCCCTTAGAGACATCAAGCTTCTTCTTCAAGGTATACTTTATGGGTGGTGAGGTGTTGAAAAATGTTTTTTGATCCCGAACTCTTCACACATGTTCCTAACCTTTTTGTTGTCAAATTGACGCTCGTTGTCAGAGACAATCGACTGGATAATTCGAAATCGACATATGATGTTTTTCCATAAGAACTAAGAAGTGTTTGGCTTCTGTAATTTTTGACAGAGGTTCTGCCTGAACCCATTTCGTGAAATAGTTGACGACGACAATAGTAAAGGTTGCGCTGCCCCTATCTTTAGGTAGAGGGCCTATAAGGTCAATACCCCATTTGGCGAACGACCAGGGGATGGACAATGTTAGCTCTTGGAAGGGCTGTCTATGAATGGGAGAGAAACGTTAGCATTTATCGCATTTTCGTACAAATTGAATAGCGTCTTTCTTCAAAGTGGCTAGTAGTACCCTTGTCAAAGCACTTTTTGTGCCAATAAAAGTCCTCGGGCATGATTGTCGTATAGTCCCTCATGTATCTCACAAAGGGCAGGTAATTTCTCCTTTCCTGACGCACCGGAGGAGGGACATGGAGAATCCTCTCTTATAGTACATCATCCTCAAATACAAAGTGGTCTTCCCTTCTTTTGAGTTTATAAGCCTCTTCCTTGTCCGTTGGGAAAACTTGATCCTTAAGAAAAGCCCTTAGAGGTTGTATCCACAAATGCTCATTTTCTAGCTATATCATTTTCTTTGTTTTAGAAGTGGATGATTCTGAGATATGCTCGATCGGCACAGTCGTTAGTAGCTCAAGATCTCTACTACTAGCTAATTTGGATAAAGCGTCAGCATGATTGTTCTCAATGCGATGAATCTGAGTTAGTTAAAAATTTTCAAAAGTTGAGAGCATCCATCACCAACTTGAGGTAGGCGTCTATGGCTTTTTCCCTTGCGGTGAAGTTGTCATTAACTGGCTAACTATCAGTTGGGAATCGCTATTAACGAGCAACCTTTTCATTTGCATTTCTTTAGCTAACTTCGGCCAGCTAACAATGCCTCATACCCAACCGCATTATTGGTGGCTTTGAACCCAAACCTTACTCCACAATTGAGCTTGTGTCCCCCAGGGTTGATCAATACCACGCCCGCTCCTGAGCCTATATTCCTAGATGAACCATCTATGAATAAACTCCAAAGGAAGGCTCAATAGTTTCCATTGTTTCTTCCATCTCTAGGACATTGGCAAATTTCGCAACAAAATCGACGAAGGCCTGACCTTTTGATGGCTGCTCTCGATTTGTAAACAACATCTAACTCGCTGAGTTTAATAGGTTATTTCAACAATCTTCCCGAGGCGTCGGGTTTTTGGAGCACTTGCCTGAGTGTGTGTGTGTGTGTGTGTGTATATATATATATAATCTCGTGAGTACTATGAGACTATCCTCTCCAAAATTGGATCAGCAATTATTACTCACACACTAAATTCTCAAAGAAAAGATCATGTTGATTTTTCAAAAATTTCTATTCAAAGGGTATGGTCATATGAAGATCATGTTGATTTTTCAAAAATTTCTATTCAAAGGGTATGGTCATATGAAGACTGGGGGACCAACCCATGGAATGAGAAAAGAATGAATTTATCTAAGGATATTTCATTTGATTCTCGTTTCAATTTTTTTGATAACATTGATGCGTGGTCTAATGTCTTTTTCTTTAGACCAATTACGCATTCCGGGTTTATTCTTTTTAACCAGGCCTATTCAAATAACTTTCCAAAATGGATTCAAACATGGTTCGAATATTTTGGACTTGAAGAGACTATTTTACCTAGTCTTACTTTTCAAGGATTCGAACATTTCAAGAAAGAGGCAAAAACATTTTTAAAACCTCAAGAAAATGTTTTGTTTCAATTAGCTACCAATCTCAAAGTCTCATTGATTTTCTGTTGGGACTATCAAATTATTCAAAATCCTGGAGAATTCAATGTCAAAAAGATTGCTAGACGGTTCAAAATAAATGGTTGACAAAATTTCATGAAAAAAATTACTGTCCAAAAGCTGTCAATTCATGGATTCAAGAACAAAGGAATATTAGCCTTCCTTCCAAAAAGGAACAAGAAAAAACTGTTGATTTCCTTACCGAAAAATCAAAATTGTTAGCTATGCTAAGGCAGTGTAAAACTCCAGAAGAACTTTCTGTTATTTCGGAGAAAATTTCTAATTTAGCAGAAGCTACATCAAAGAAATCAAAATCAGATGAATCAAGTGAAGAATCAGATCATGCTTATGACAATGAAGATGATTGTTATGAGTTCGATATTGATGAACTTATTGATCAAGAAAACAAGAAAAATACTAAATGACTACATGGCCATAGTTATTTAGATGAACTTCAAAGGTTTCGTACTCAAAAGACCAAAAACTTCATGTTCAAATTATGTCTACCGACAAACAAATTATTCCTACCAGCACTTCCAACATACAAAGGACAAAAAACTTTATTACTTTAATAAAGGTTCTCAAAAGTCGGGAAAGACAAAAGTAAAAAGCAAAAGAAAAAGATGCTCTTTCAAGTGGCAGATAAAAGTAAAGGAGATAGATGCTCAGACAAAAGCAAAAGAAGATCATCTCCTCAACTTTTCAAGATTCCAAAAATAATTCAAGATCATCTCCTCAGCTATATATTCAAGAGACTTCTTCAGTTCAAGAAAAGCGTGAAATTGCAGAAGATATTCACTTTCAAGAAAATTTTGATTATTCTTGTAATTTTAAAACTTTTATCTTTGTTTCAAA
>CAIGRN010198171.1:0-12627 GCA_903798345.1 Fraxinus anomala | reverse complement strand
GTGGGAAAACAATTTCAACAAAATCAAGGAAAATGTGCACGTGTGAGAGAGTGAGAAAAAATTTCTACTATCAAACAAGGCAAAAACTAGAAAATGGAAAAAGAATTTCTAGTTCTAGGAAAAATTAAGGGTATCAAACAGGCCCTTAGATGATTATAGGGGTGCTGTTGAATTGAAAAATGGTAGAAAATGATTCATCTAGTTGACTTGCACATCTTAACTCAATTCGCCAAAACGGTTTATAATGTATGTTGCCCTAATCCAATGGGTCCAGAAGCTGAAAAACTTTATGTTCACTATAGAAAGACTTTTGAAGATTACATTTCTTCAAAGGTAAGTGAACTTTAAGAAATTCTACGTACGTGCTAGACAATATTGTTCATTGTACTGTCAAATCATGTCCAGTTATTGTCATCTCTAAGGGGAAAGAACGATGAAAATTTGTTACGAGAATTGCTGAGAAGATAGAATAATCACAAGACTATGGTCAAATGGCTTTCAAGGTTCTTTCATTACCTTCAGAGATACTTCATTAGTAAGAAGAAGCTGCCTTCACTTGAAGGAACAGGCCACTTAGTATTCTATAATCTGGTTAGTAATAAAAACTTATTTACTTTTGTCAAGTTTCTAAAACCTTGTTTGACATAGCTTTTGATAAGAATATTAGCAGATTTTAATAAAAGTTGAAAAAAATTGTGGGTCTCATGAAATGTGTGCTCAAAATTAAAGTTTGACCGGTTGAAAAGTTGATAAATTTTAGCAATTTTTTATCAAACAGGCAACTAAATGTCAAATCTCAATCTTTTGTTGTTCTTAGAAAATAGTTACCGTTTTGTTTGTATTTGATAATTTTTATATACATGTTATAGGTTTACTTGGAGATCAACAATGAAGTTAGAGATACCATTCTATCATTGGTATGTTCGAGAATTTGGACGAGCCTTTTTGTTGTTTTCACATAAGAGCACTTCCACTTCTCGTGGTCGAGGAGACAAGAAAACAATATGATTAGGCTCTACCCACTTCAAAAGTATAGAATGCTTCCATCCGTTTAAATATCACATATAGACTCATCGACATAAGATTACATTGAGACGTCTCGAATTCTAGTATTTTGATTTTGTACTATGCAGTAGTGTCCAATGCAGTGTGCCAAACGATCACTAACAAATTATTTTTTCTTGAGTGTATTCAAGAGCATATTTATCGAATGTCATTATCTTAGATTGACAAAGAACGCAAGGTAGACCAGGCCATGATGAAGTCAGTCCTTGGTTTTTACTTGGAGATTGGCGAGAATTCTACGAAGTACTATGCAAAAGACTTTGAAGAATCAATGATCAAAGACATGACTACGTTCTATTCGCATAAGGCCTTAAACTGGATTGAAACAGAGTCCTATGAGAATTACACGGTTAAGGTTAGAGCCAAAAGACTCAGTCGAAAGAGTGAGTTCTTTACTACCCAACACTTCTTATTATTATATAGGTTGAGGAGTGCTTAGAACAAGAGAAAGCCAGAACTTCAAGTTAATTGAATTACATAAGTAAATTCAAATTATTAGAGGTTTGTTTGACTGATCCTAATTCCAAGAGTTAGCTTATAATTAATTGTTTACTTATTTCCTTTACTTATGCAAAACTTATGGCTCTTATGACAGGTTGTACAACATGAATTGCTTAATTGTTTCTTATTTCCTTAATTACGGGGCCTTGGGCGACCTGCAACCACCTAAATTTTGAAATATTGATTTGTCCATGAATAGCCCTTGAATATTGATTATAAAATATTGAATTGACTATAATGTGATTTTTTACTTACTAATTTTCAAAATTTTGCTGATCATGACTATTTGGTATGATATTTAGTTAGTGGTTAACTCATTGAGCCCTTGGTTGGGAGGGATTAAAACTCATATTTTAATTTGAATCAAAGTCAATAATTAATTTTAATCACATACTTCAAGAAATTCACAAATTTTCAACTACACATTTCATCAACTTTTATCTAAATCTACTAAAAATTCGATTTTAATCCCCGCCAAATAGGGCTTAGTTGCTAAGAGCTATAAAAGTGAAGATATAGATTTGAGAAATTTAAATCATTGGATGAAGATGATTTCAAAAGGTAAGTGTGTGAAATAAAAAATTGCTCATTGTTGACAAAGTGTTTATGAAATGAGGAAATATTCCATAAGATGAGAATTAAGTTTTTTTACCAAAAAAAAAAAGGAAAAATTGTAGCGACGATACCAAGCATTTTATTTAATAGCAAAATTTGCTCAAATCTTTCATTTGTGCCACTGTGAGTACCAAATCTTTAAATAATTCGCAGCTCAAGTCCTAAATGATGATTTCCGTCAGTTTGACTACCAAAATGATCAGTTGACTAAAAAAAAACTTCATTATTTTCTCCAAATAAGGCAGGTGCATTTTGGACAAATCACATTTCCCCGATTAAAAAATTTAAAAAAAGTCACCACTCTACCATTCCCAGCAGAAACACCTTCTCCTCCACCCATTCATATGACTCGTTCACGAGTCATGGGTTCCACCCGACCGCCACCACAAAGTCGAAGCTGGCCCGAGTGTAGAAACCTGCGTTAATGGAGGAGCCATCGCCCAAAACACGTGAACGGTGGTTGAAAACACCGTCTGTGGAGAGGAGAAGCTGAGGTCGTGGAGGTGTCTGCTAAGGTTTGAGGAAAGCCACCAATGTTAGTTATGTTGGGATTTCCGTAAGGCAAGCCACCTCTTTCTAGCAATTGTACTTTTGCTCCACCTTGAGAAAGTGTCGTCGCCAGTGCGTAGCCGGCTGTTCCATCCAATGTTCAAAACCATTATATTACCTTGGTTTGCAATCAATTGAACCATTTCATCCCTCAATTGATCCAATTTTGCAATCAAAATCAGCCCCAAAATGGACAGGCCTTCATACTACTAATTCTCTACTTTCTGCTAGGACTCACGCCACAACAACCCTTCCATTGGATTCGAGTACCACCGACCAACTTCCATTCTTCTTCGTGTTCTTTTTCATTGTTCTTTTTACTACCGTCCAGTCCGCTTCACACTCGACGTCGACCCTAGTCGTGGATTGCTCTAATCTGATATTAAACTTGGCAGACTGCCTTTCATTAGTGGAGATGGGGATGGTGGAGTGGTTTTGGTTTTGGTTTTGGTTTTGGGGAAGAAGAAGATGGGGATGGGTTGATTTTTTATTTTTATAAATTTTGATTTAATAGGGAAAATGTGATTTGTCCAAAATTCTCCAGCCTTATTTGGGAAAAATAATGAAGTTGATTATTTTGGGAGTTTTAACGATTTTGTTAGTCAAACTGATGTAAATCGTCATTTAGGATTTGAACAGCGAGTTTTTTTGAAGGTTTGATATTTACAATGATACAAATGAAATGTTTGGATGAAATATGCTATTAAATGAAGAATTTGGTGCCGTGATTGCTATTAAATGAAGAATTTGCTATTAAATGAAAAATTTTTAGAGAAAGTTGGTTCAATGTGTTTTTTTTCTAAAAGTACATTCGGAATAAAAAATGCTTTTAAAAATTAATTTTCAAACTAAAATTAAGGAGATTTCCTCCAAAAAAATTTCTACAAAAAATAAAAACAGAAGCAAAAGCTATACCAAACGTCCTTAAGTCTTGATTTAGTTTAAAGTTTGAATTAAAATTTAAATCAAATTCAATAATTAATTTTATTTACATATTCATGAAATTTAAGTCAAAACATGACATAAATTATAAAAAGCCCAAGTTTTTAGCTTACCAAGTCAACAGTTAGCTCGTACAGGTAGACAAATTGACTAATGAAGCAAGGACCAGCCTGCAAAGATGCCATTTTAATATATATTGGTTAATTTCAGCCACAGTCATTGAAGTTTGTTAAGAATTTCAAAGTATATTTTATAGTAGTGTCACCAAGTTTTTAAATATTATTGTCAGTGGTCAACGTAAATGAAAAATCTTACATAACACTGTTAAAATGCCAATGCGGACATAACCGACTTTGAAACTTCAAGATTAATAAATTGGAAAGGTTAGCGATAATGTTTGTGATGTGAACATATTATATAAAATGTAGTAGTTTTAATGTAAAGATGATTTTTCGATAAATTTTCATAAAAAAAATTATTTTTACTGAAGTGACATACTAGTTAACATCATATGTGTCGACATTGATAATGGCGTCGAGTAAGATGTTTTGTTACATTTTCAGTTGAGTGGCCATTAAGTTAAGTATTAGAAACTTCAATGATCATTTTGAAATTCTAAACAAACTTCAGCTACCTTTACTGAAATTTATCTATTAAAAATAGAAACTTCCTTACAAATTCTTGGAAGGAGCTCAACAATTTTCTTACATAAACGTACTCCAATACCATACTTCATCTGCCTGTTAGACATTATCACAGCCTCGAAGCAGCAAACAATGGCGAGTGACGCATCTTTGAGACGCGATTTAAGCTTTGAAGAAGCATGGTCCCTTTTGCAGGAAGAAGCCATTAACAAACTAATCGACAATCTGGAAGGAGTACAGAAACACGAGTTCAGTTCTGAAGAGTATACGCGTTCTACACGTATCTTTTTAATTTTTCTTTGGGTTGTAGCAAAAATCCACCTACCCCATAATTTTTTGTGGTTCTCCTGGAGCTAAATTCACTTATTTTTAATTAATTTAATGCTGGTTGACTGTACCAAACAGGCTCGTTAAATCCGTCACTGTGTATCCAAGTATAATCTGTCCTTTTACTTTTGTCTTGTGATGGCTTAGAAAATGTCAAATTGGCTTTGCTTTAAACTTCAAAGTAACTTTTTTGTGAAATACTTTTAGAAAACTAATGTTAAATTACTTATACCCACAACTGCTACTTGGTGGCAGGATGCATTTTGAATGTTGGATGCTACTTTAACAAGTACTTGTGCTATTTTTCTGCCTATAAAAAATATAAGATCAAAGGTCATATAGCCACTGTTTGGTTTAGCAAAAAAAAAAAAAATTCAATTTTTAGGTAGATTTTGATAAAAGTTGATGAAATGTGTGGTTGAAAAGTTAATAAAAGTTGTGGATTTTGTGGTTAAATGAATTTGATGAAAAAATAAGTTTTAGAAAATTGGAGTCAAACATGGGCTTAATTTTTCGTTCATTCTTGTTCAGTTTTCACTGATAGTAATTACTCTCTCACGTTCCTGATGTCACATTGTAATGGTCTTAACTCTTAACTGATTTTAGCATTTGTAGTTGAAATTCGTTTGTCGCGTTGCATATCCTAACTCCATTCGCCAGAATTGTGTACAATGTATGTGCCCCCGATCAGGTCGGTCCCAAAGCTCAGAAAATGTATGATCATTATAAAAAGACTTTTGAAGACTATATCTCTTCCAAGGTTAGTAAACTTTAAGATGTTTTTCGTGCTTGTTGCTCAGAAGATATTAATAACTTGTTCATTGTATTGTTCAGTCGAGTACTGCATACCAGTCATATACTGAACGTGTTAGTTGTATCTCTATTATCGTCTTTTCCAGGTGTTGCCATCTGTAAGGGGAAAGAAAGACGAGTCTTTGTTACAAGAATTGTTGAGAAGATGGAATAATCACAAGACTATGGTCCGATGGCTTTCAAGGTTCTTTAATTACCTCGAAAGATACTTCATTGTTCGGAAGAAGCTACCTTCACTTGAAAGAATAAGCCATTTGGCATTCTACAATCTGGTTGGTGATAAAAGCTTCTTTACTATGTCGGGTTTTCCCCGGAAATTAGTTGTCATTTCGTTTTTAACTGATATTTTGTTCTATACATGTAGGTTTACACGGAAATCAACTATCAAGTTAGAGATGCCGTAATATCCTTGGCATGTTTGAGATTTTCAAGTGGCCTCAGCTCCTGTTTCATTAAACTCGTCAATATTGTGTGCAAATATTTCAGATTCAACTATGTTTACTATTTAGTCTGCCCCTATCTATCTTTAGAAATACGTGTCACGATGATCTGGTTCAGACGCGCTATAATTTCTAAACCTAATCCCTACGAAAATTGAATAACGCTACTCTTTATTTTATAAAATCCATGAGCACTTTTTCGAGATGTAGTAACATGCAATTAGCATCTTAGATTGATAGGGAACGTGAGGGAGAACGGATTGATCAGGCCATGGTGAAGTCAGTCCTGGATATTTACATGGAGATTAGCAAGAACTCAATGAAATACTATGAAGAAGATTTCAAAGAGTCGATGATCAAAGCCACAGCTACGTTCTATTCACGGAAGACCTCAAACTGGATTGAAAATGAGACCTACGAGAATTACATGCTTAAGGTCAGTCTCGAATTATGATTTCTTCCTTCTTTTTCTTGGCAGAACAGAGTTAATTTAATTTCAACATGTCAATTCATCAAAGTAAACCAAGAAAAGAAGAGGAAGGCTCCCGGGACATAGGCTCATTGTACTTTCTTGTTGTAATATATAGGTCGAGGAATGCTTACAATAGGAGAAAGCCAGAATTTCAAGTTATTTGAATTGCACAAGTGAACCCAAATTATTAGAGGTACGTTTCTTTTTCATATAAAATACCATTCGTGGCTATGTGGAACGAGTACTGTAAAGAGGGGGACGTGATGCCTTACCTCCAGAAGCATAAACTTTTCGTTATTAACTGCTCCTGATTCGTTTGCTTATGCAAAACTCGTGCTTTTGGTGACAGGTTGTACAGCATGAATTGCTTACTGTACATGCAAGCAAACTAGAAGAGAAGAAAAATCTTTCTATAGCAGCTGCTTAAACTGATAAATTCGAGTAAATTATTCATTTGATTCTGTGTTCTTATTATTGTATGCATTGATATTTTTCTGTGTGGAATATACATTAAGAAAGCACCAGACTGCATACTTCTATTTGGTTTTTGCAAGTTTATTGAGCTCATGATTAGTAGCAGGCTTGATACCGGCTTGTAGGCGTCAACCGGACCAGGTTTTGAGGCCCTCGGGCTGGCACGACCTTATTTTGGACCCTGATACAACTAAAAGTATCATAACCCAGTGCGGCTCATTGGCGTGGCTTGGTTCATGCCTACTCTATGGACCTTGCAACCAGGCTCGACATGAGCCGGCCTGGACTGACTCAACATAGAATTAAATCTTCATATCAGCTTCTCTTTCATGCCGAGCCTATGGAACCTTGCAGACAGGTTGCTCTAAGGCCGGCCTAGGCAGACTGCCGAAGATATATTTATTACACCTTTGGATCAACTTCTCCTAAAAGAGAAAAGTCTCCTTTTTTATAGCAATTGCATTTGATTTTCTCATAGAATTGTTAGTCAATAATAATAGGGATGCCAATGAAGTGGGGTGAGCCTCTTCATCCCCACCCCACTAGGGATTTCTGGGAGGCTATATATATATATATATATATAGAGAATGATATTTAAATTGTAAAACATATAAAAATAAATAAAATGAAAAATAATAGTCGGAACACGTTCGTGACTGGACCATGTTTCTTGTCCCCGCGCCTGTTCTCAAACGAGGCAGGGCCATATCATTTTTTCTTCCCTATGTTACAATGGCCTCATTGCATTGTATATTAGAATTACTTACTTTGTTCTATGCTTATAATTGATAACTATAAGTACACGAAATAACATCAAGTAATATAATAATGAATAAAATATCGTTTCCACGAAGATTGTTATACAAAGAGAATGGTTTAATTGTTGTCAATTGAAGTTAAGCGACTCGATTACTAATAATTGAAGTTCAATGATGCAATTGTAATAGGAACAGAAGTTTGGTGATTTTTGTCACATTTAACCCTACTTTCTTCTATCAAGGTTTCCTCAATATTTTATATTTCTGTATTTGAGCTCTAGTTAGATGCTCGAGCAAGTTCATATTGACTTGATATTGTTAGTACACCTTAGTAGCGATTTGCTGATTCTCAAATAATGGATACCCTGTTGCGCCATATCTTATATTTAGAGGAGCAAAATCACTCTTAATATTATGAACTTCTAAGGGTCTTCTTGGGGGTAATGACACCTCGATCCTGAAGCTTTCGGAGTATCTTTTTGATACGCACTTCTATATGTAAGGGGAATTCGCTATTGATAGATCTCTCCCAGTGTCCCCTCCTTCTCCCACTGCCTTTCGACCCACGGGAATATACAATGACAATTTCCCAGCATGAGTGCTTGATTGTGAGACAAATTTGAAGGCACCTGAATATAAGGATAAATAATTATTTTAGTCTTGTGTGTACATGCATTATTATGCTATTTAACATTGTCCATGTGGAAAAAACAATGTCTAAGTGCATGTTCGGGTGACATTATAAATCACTTATAATTTAGCGATCAACGTCAAACTTAAATTTTAACACCACATTTTGTAGGATGCACAAGTATATCCACTCATACACCATTCATTTCATTCGCATTATAATTTTTCAACAACTTATAATTTCATTCAAACAAGCACTAAAAATCATTTTAATGTGCGATAATCAATTAAATACTCCATAAATTTGTGTTTTTATAATTTTTAGTTGGTGTATACAAAATACAAAACATCAAAATCACAATACGTTGATTACGTTCTTGACCCTATTTAAACCTCAACTTGTTCAAACTGCATTAAATTTTCCATCTATAAACCATGTGTACTAAAACTCAAATATTATAAAATATTGGGGCACTTTAGCAAATACCAAAAATTCCTTGAGGATGCCAAAAGAATAAAATATTGAGGATGTTTCGTGAAAATTAAGAGTACATAAAGCTGTGTAAAATCGACCAAGAGAGGAAAAAAGAGAGATTCACATCTCATCCGAACTGTCTCCCTCCTCTTCAGGTATTCTCTCTCTCTCTCTCTACATACATACATATATATATATATATATATATGAACATACGTGTTGGTGGGTGTGAATATGCGTCTCGATGATTTCTTTGTAATTTCTTTTACTTGAGATTGATTTTACTTCCTTTGTGATTTTTTATGTTATTTTAATCCTGGATTTTAGGGATGTACTGAATTAATTTTAAGCCAAATAATTCGTGATTGTATGTTAAGGAATGAGGAAATGGGGTTAAAATTCAGGAATATGCTTCGTTTAGTTGCGATTCTACTGATAATTAGGGTTTTAGTTTGCAATAGTTTCTGTTGGAATTCTTTAGTTGTAAGAGTTAAACTAGATGATTTTTTTTGTTCTATTATATTTGGTGTCATGATAAATAATACGTGATCAATTTAATACTGCACATTTTTTTCTGTTAGTGTGTATATATCCATCAGCATATTAGAATTACATTTTCCTTGGACTTTCAGAAAGCTGTCTCATGTAGCTTGGGAGGAAATTTGGAATTATTATTGCATTAAGTAATGAATAAGATGATTGTTTGATAGGTCAAATTTTCTTATCTGTGATCTGGAGTTCTTGGATAAAATATGGAACTTCTGATGATTTTAGTTTTCAATATTTGATTGGTGTCCTAATTGTAGACCTTACTGCCTAAGATCTTAATTTGAATATCAACTAACTAGGTTTTAATATTGAGCATAAGCTTTTGTTTTGTATGCTTAATTGGGTCCAATAATACAGTTTTCTGTATTGATGGTCTTTTAGTGATTTTCAACTTGATTTTTCTATAGTTTAATGTTAAACTTTTGATGAAATTGGAGAGATTACTTTCTTTTGATGATTTACATTGGCTTAGTTTGATAGGGGAATGTGATCATAATGTTCTAGCTACTCAACACACAGTTTTTTTAATAGTACTAGTAATAATATCTTATAATAAATATTGTTTAGCTCATAAATATGGATATAGCCATACGAGGTATATTTAAAAGAGAAGAGAGGTGGTTTTGTTTTGATGGGATAGTTAAAATAGGTTATTTGAAGAAGAGATTATCGAACACTAAGTCAAGGGTATAATAGGAATTCAAAAACTTGACAATACGAAGAAGGAGCTTTTGCTTAAAGTATTACTGGATAATAAATACCGGGCATTGTTGATTGATGCTCTTGGTTCTTAAGTGTTTTTTTAGGGTGGTGTTATTTTCTTAGTTGATTTTTGTTTGGCTATAGTCATTTACAGCTTCTAGATGTTTTCTATTGATTTAATATACTAATTTATGCATCATTGGCAGGCTTTTTCTTATTGGTCCGATATAGAAAATGACGATGAATCAGCGAAATACAATTGATTTAGAACAAGGATGGGACTTTATGCAAAAAGGGATTACGAAGCTAAAATTCATTTTAGAAGGGCTGCCTGAGCCGCAGTTCAGCCCAGAGGACTATATCATGCTCTACACGTATGCTTTTTATATTCCAAGTCATCAATTTAACCTTTTAATTTGTACGCTCCTGTGACCCTACCGTTTGTTCTTATTTTCCTTAAATCTTATGTACAGGACAATTTATAACATGTGCACACAAAAGCCTCCACATGATTACTCTCAACAGTTGTATGACAAATATCGCGAGTCCTTTGAAGAGTACATTATATCAACGGTAAGGCCAACTTTTAATTCATTAGACAGTGGTATTTATAAACCAGCGTATTCATTTTTTTTTTTTAAATAAAAAATAAAATTCTTCGTATTACATGAAGTTTTCTTCAATTGGGACAATGCTTACTGTAATTTACATTTTTGTCCATTTGTTGTTGGTGTTCTAACTTGTAAGGAAAAATTACAGATGTTGCTTCTAAATCTAAAAAGGTCATTTTGACTAAAAAGTCCAACTGTGGTAAATAATAGAGGATGGGAGAGTATTTGATCATCATATATGGCTTTCTTAGAGTTTAATAGATCATCTTGTTTTGTTCCACATTCTTGGAAGTTGATTACCCATCATTGTACAAAATGGTGAGCTTTTGATTGATACTCATTGTCCCACTTATCAAGATTGATTGATAATCGTTGTCCAAATTTGCTATGTAAAGATTGTTATGTTGTGCATGTATCATGTATCATATATTAATTCAACGCAGATCCTCCTTTCCAGTTATAATGTGAGTGTTGAGAATTTAAGTGTAAAAGCTTTGTTTAATGCTGTATAAATGCTTACCCCTGCAATATTCTTCTGCTTTCAAATCAAACCATTTTATGTGTCTCGAGCAATAACCCTTCCCTTCACTTCATTAGTTTATAAAAAATTATAAACGCTTTGGTCTGTATAGAGAATCTAAATAAAAGATAGAACTTCCCACCATTTTCGTTGAAGACTTAATATTAGGAACTTGAAAAAATCTAGTTGCATCACCGTGAAACCCAGTTCAATGAACACTGCATTTGAATTTACTCTATTTCATCTCAAAGGTGATGCCGACCAATTGACATATCGAATTCCCCAAAGAGATTCCTCCTTAATCTGTATAACTCACGTGCCTCGTTTTCAAACTATAACTTTTAAGGACTGAACTGACTAAATTCTTGAACTAGGGTCTGAGTGCCAGGCGTGACACTTGTACTTAGTTAAAATTTTCCTCATATTGTGGATCATTTTACTTTAAATTATCCTTTTGTATTTTGTTTTTCATTATTGGCCTTGACCTATTCTGTAACTTTAGGTTCTTCCTTCACTGAGAGAGAAACATGATGAATTCATGTTGAGAGAGCTTGTGAAAAGATGGTCAAATCATAAAATCATGGTCCGGTGGCTGTCACGGTTCTTCCACTACCTTGATCGATATTTCATTGCTAGGAGGTCACTTCCAGCACTTAAAGAAGTTGGCCTAACATGCTTTCGAGATCTGGTAACTTTTATTTTGTATTCCTTCAAATTTGAAACAATTGCTTATTTGTGCTACTTGTTTCCTTCTTTCTGTCACCTTTTGAGTTTAAGTTCATAAACAGTGTCGGTACTGGGGCTCTATTTCAGGTATACATAGAGTTAAACGGAAAAGTAAGGGATGCAGTTATATCACTGGTATGTTTCAGTCATTTCTCCAAGCGATCCACTCTTTCTCTTTTGCTGTTCAGGGTAGTGAGTTATTTTTCTAATCAGATTGATCAAGAACGAGAAGGCGAGCAAATTGATCGAGCTTTGCTGAAGAATGTATTGGATATATTTGTTGAAATTGGAATGGGGAAAATGGATTGTTATGAGAAGGACTTTGAAGAAGCAATGCTTAAGGACACTGCAGCGTATTATTCTCGGAAGGCTTCTAACTGGATCTTGGAAGATTCATGTCCAGACTATATGCTGAAAGTAATGATTCCTTTTAAATGTAGAACTACGCCCCCTCCCCCCACTCCGTCTCAACAAATATTGCATGTGCACCTATCCCGTCCAGAAAAACACTTCTTGTCTACATGATATTTAATTATCTTATGGCATTCCAGGCTGAGGAGTGTTTGAGACGAGAAAAAGACAGGGTGTCTCATTATCTTCATTCAAGTAGTGAGACAAAGTTGCTTGAGGTTCGTTCTTTCTTAAAATAAGTATGACGCCTTTATCTTTAGTTTGTAGATAATCAGTGCCCATATGCATTCCGTGAATTTCATAGTTCATTTCCGTAGATATTCTAATTGAGCAGTCTTTTCATTTTTATTAGTTTGATTACTGTTTTTTTTTTTTTTTTCTTTTCCGACGTTTGGGCACTTCG
>CAIGRN010198158.1:0-10058 GCA_903798345.1 Fraxinus anomala | reverse complement strand
GACATCTCTATTGAAAGCTAAATTAAGATACTTCAAACACCCAAAAAAGATTATGCATTCTTAAACTCTTGTCAGTTGAATTGAAACTGGGGAATTCCTTAGCTCGTGGGGTTTTTGATTTTTTGTGTAGAATCAGATCCACTAAAATGAGCTTTAGGAGATGTAAAAATAAAAATACAAAATGGGTCGAGAGTGCGAGTTGATTAAGTACATTTATTTTCAACAAGAATTGAATGTATTTCTTTGGAAGACACCATTTGAAAGATGACATATGTTTACTGGTTCATTAATTGTTGCTTTCCAAGTAGAAGAAGAATCAGGCCATGAAAGGTAACCACTTTACATTGGCATAGTTAAGAGTAAAATTTGTGTTTTACTGTATCTTATGGTGAAATAGGTGAATCCGTTTATATTGAAGATTTGGTAATGGCTGAACAAGGATGCACCTTAGCAACTGATAGTGGAACTACGGGAGAAGAAAATTCTTCACCTGCTTCGTCAGAAGTTACTCCATCTCCTTTGCCAGAAATTGCAATTGGAATCGATATCGGCACCTCTCAATTTAGGGTAGCCATTTGGAAGGACTCCCAGGTGGAGCTCCTCGGGGATGAACAAGACCAGAAGATAAAATTGTACTTTAGCTTCAATGAACTGGCTCCCAAGTACAAGATGTCACCACATGACGGCTGATTATGGTTCAGTTGGATGTTGGGGGTAGAGAAAGTGGAGTTGGGGAAGAAGGAGGAGATAATAATACTGAAATGAATAAATGACGATGAATATTAATTAGAATTTACATTTTATATCACCGTGGAAAAAAAATCTTTTACTAACAAGTTTTGTCATTTAAAATAATTAGAGACCACCATAAGCGTAATTGAAAATAACACTTAAACACCATTTATATTACACGAGTCAATGTTGAACGTGTGTTGTACGTTATTATGAAATATTTTGTAAGTGTTATAAAAGTAATATTTGAATATGTGTGAATTTTAAATAATTTAAAATTAATATTAGTGAATATATACGTGACAATGAATGTTAAATCATTTATTTAATTTTCAGTTAAGTAAAACTGGATGTTAATTAGCATACATGGACGTGAATAATGAATGTGAAATTCCAATTTAATAATACTGAAATGAATAAATAAAGATGAATATTAATTAAATGAATGTGAATTAATTGAAAATTAATTATAGGAAATTCATGTATTAATGAAATCACATAGGTAAAATGAATATGTCAAATGTACATGTATATTGATGATAACTAAATAGTTAAATAAATTAAATAAATAGAAAAATGAACAATAACGTATTATTGAAATAATTGAGTTATAGTAAGGTTAGAATCGTAAAAAAAAAATATTCTTATTTGATGTAATATTTAATATATTATAGATTATTTAACGCTTTATATATCACTTCTTAACTGTTTTTCCCCCCATTAGTTCAATTACTATTTCACTTTCATCTAAAATATCATTTCTTTTTTTACTCATTCATCTATCCCTCTATAAATAAACATTCAGCCATGTTTGGCTCACATTATTTGTCATTATTTGAAATTATAATTTTTTAAATAGTTTTTTTTTTAAGATCGTGTAGTTAAAAATGAAAAAAATATATTGAATTTACGAGTAATATTATTTTATTGGAGAATGTGTACTTGATAAGAAAACAAACAAAAATATATTTTAATTTTAATGGGAGCCAAACGGGGGCTCAATCAAGTCTTCTCATTACACTATTTACATAAGTTTTTGCATTTTTAATTTTCACACAAAATTTTATTTTTTCTAATTATATTTATATTTTTTTCTATGAATTTTTTTACAGTAAATAAAGAAAAAATTGAAAAATTCACAAGAGATTCAATAAAATTACTCATACATTTTAATGAGTTGCAAAACTATCTCACCTTAAAATGAATAAGAAGCCACAAAATAACAACTAACATTAAAAAAAAAAAATAATAATAATAATTCAATTGATTGTTTTAGAAAATTAATCAACGAATAAAAAAAATATTAATCAGAAGATAACATTTAAGAATTTTTATTTGTTTTTAGAGAGTCAAATGAAATATTCTCTAAATTTTATATACTTTATTAATTTATTAAAATTATTTTTTATTGATTTGTTGTTAGAGTTTAGAAATAGAATATAATAAATTTATAATAAATCTCAAACAAGACAAATATCATCCTTTAACGAAAAAGAATATTTAATAAAAAATTAATAACTAAAATATAGTATGCAAAACGTTACATAATGTAAAATATATGGTCGTGTGATTTGCTGTTTTATCTGTTATGCCTAATTACACCCTATGTACGGGGTATAATATTTTGTATTTTTTCCTACATTTTAATTTAAAATGTAGAATTCATGTATTCGGTAGACTAAAATATAGTATGCAAAACGTTACATAATGTAAAATGTATAGTGTGATTTGCTATTTTATCTGTTTAATTTTTTTTATGACATGTGTATAATTTTTTCAGAAAAATGCGATTTTTGTGTCCATATTATGTAAAAAAGTAGTATGAAAATGTAAATTTAGAAAACGTGGTATGCTAAGTGTAATTACACCCTATGTACGGGGTATAATATTTTGTATTTTTTCCTACATTTTAATTTAAATTGTAGAATTCATGTGTTCATTAGATTACACTGAATAGCAATAAAAAAAAAATTATAAATTAAATAAAAGTTTTAAATTTTGTCTATATTGTATCGAGTGCGATACAACGCTATGCACACAATATTTCGTATACAGAGGATAGCCAATTGTTGGATTGGCTATGTCACTTGAACTACAAATAGAAACTAAAATTGAATTTTAAAAAAAATACTATGAGGAGAAATAATTCATACTATTAGACTTCTTTTTTCCATGAAATCATGTATTCTTCTAAGTGCCACTTCTAGCGTTCGCTCACTCATGTTCGCGAAGCAAACTCGAAACCAACCAGGGTCAGAACAATGGCAAGACGAACCCGGAGATATGTTCAATTTGACTTCATGCACTATCGTCTTCCAAAGATCTAATTCATGCTCTTTTGTAGGTTTCTCCAACAAATTGCTTAAATTCATCCAGCAAAATAATCCAGCATTTCCTTTCAAACATTCGATTCCGGCCTTCCTCAAACCATCGATGATCATTTCATACCGTTTTCTCAACCTTTCTCGATTAATTTTAATGTAATTTTGTGTAAATTCCTTGTCCGACAACATGGAAGCTAAAAGTTGTTGTGTTTGAGAAGAAATTAAAGTGAAGCTGGACATTCTTCTTGCAGTTGTCACAACTTTGTCATTATATGAGTATATAGTCCCAACTCGAAACCCCGGGAGGCCTAAGTCTTTCGAAAGGCTATAAACAACATGAACTCTCTCGGCTTCTAGGTATCCTCGAGCTTCAAGGACTTCCGAAATGCTGACAAATTCAGTGCAAGCAAATACTGATCCTGAATAGATTTCATCAGAGATAAGATGGATGTTTTTACGTGTAACGAATTCAAGAATCTCCTCGAGGACGGATCGCTTAATTGTTGAACCTAACGGATTTGAAGGATTTGTTATGAGTACTCCTCTAACTTTGATGTTCATGGATACAGCTTCATTATATGCTGCCTCTAAAGATTCAGGAGTAATCTCAAAATTGTTTGAACTGTCACATTTAATTGGTACAATCTTGACACCAGTTCTCCATCTCAAGTCTCTATCAAACCTGTGACATACAAATCCCATAAGTTAGATTAGGATGAGAAACAAATGACAAGAAGGTAGACGACACAGCACCCAATAATATTCAAAAAGAAAAAAATTGTTAATTTTATTGTCTAGTTCACAGAATATCGTATATCACACATGTCATGTATTTCATACCCGGGATAGTAAGGAGTTGGAATAAGCAACGCGTCACCGGGATCAGCCAAAATGAAGGTCAATAGCTCATTGGCTGCTGTAGCACCAGCAGTTATAACAAGTCTTTCTGGAGTAAATTTTACTCTTCCTCCTCTTATTTGTTCCATGAAACTCGCCATTGCCTGTATTGTTTATTAATATATTAGAGCTTAGAACTTATTCTTATAAAGATTGGTGCTTAAAAAAATGATAATTTATTGGGAAAATACCTTTCTGAATGATAGTAGGCCATGATAATCTTGAAACAAAGCATTCTCCCGAAAGCCACAGCTTTTATTTCCCCAGTTTGTTGCCTCCGAATGCTTTTCCAAGTATTCTTCGAGCACATCAAATGAAACCTGTACAAGAAAATAAAGAATAAACATCCCATATGATGAAACGAGGTACTTCTTGTTGAACCACATTATCTAAAAGCTTAGGCAGTGAAAATCGAAAAAAACTTACTTGGTTTTCTGCTAGTCCCATCTGTATGACTCCAGACAGATTATATGATTCATTATAAGGGTTTTCGTCGTACGCTTTCCATCCCGCAAAATATGGCGAGTCTTCTCCATGAGTTTCTGAGACTGCAACTTTCGATAAAACAACAGAGGGTTTCTCAATCTCAATTGCCATAACTTCTACTTAGTGAGAAGGGGTTTTGGATTGAAAAGAGAAACTGATGAATATTTGAATGAAGATTTCCTCAAAGTCCTCTTATATATAGGAAGTCTTGAGACACAAAAGGGGCCCTCAACTAAAAAAATCTTTCGAAAAAAAAAAAAAAGAATAAGCAAAAGAAGAAACGATTGATTCCGCAGATTAAGCAAGACCTTTTAGTAATGTTTTCATTACCGGTGACAACTGTTGGTTCTATTTATTTTCTCAGTTTACATATTATCTAAAATCTCCACGAGATACACAGAAAATCTGGTGGTTGAATTGGGTAGGTGTTTATATCAATCTTTTAACGTATTTTTTCTCTATATTAAACATTCAATCATTTCGTCTAATATTGTTGAAGTGGTTAGTCTTCGACATGCTCCCTTGAATGATGTCATATGTATTACCCTTTTTTATCGAAATATCTCATATGTGCATAAATTTTCATAAATGAATAACGATAATAGTTGAATTCTTCAAAGCTTCTACTTGCTCACATAACATGCTAAACCACCTTGTCTAAAAGGTAAACTTATTGTTTTGTCATTCCAAAGGTTTGCCTTTTCTTATAGTCTACAAGGAAAGGAAAACAAACGTACAATTATATATTTATTCTTCACCTTTCATCATTTAGAATTTTTTTAAGTCTAAAAGCTAAATATTTTTTAAAAAAATCAGAGACTTATGTCACTTTCACAAGTACGTTAAGAACGTAGATTGAGAGTATTAAAACAATAAGATTTCAATAGCAAAAAATAAAAATCGCTTTAAAACACTTAATAGAAACGTGTGATCATGCTAAGGTATTTAGAGATGTTAAGAATTTATTTCCTGAAATTATAAATTTAGAGTTCTTGTTTGACACTATTATTGGATACAATATATTATCTTCTATTAATATAGAAGAAAAATATCACAAAATGAGGATATGTTTATTGACGCTATTATTAGTAACTTGAAAGTACACTTATTTCATTTTTTTGAAATGTCTAGAGAAATTGAATTTGAGTGATAAGATTACTCCTAAAGAAATTATTGCTCAAGTGAAAGTTGAACCTTCATTTCATGAATTATCCATAAAAAGAAGCACTTTGATCAAAATGTTAATGATGAGATAAAACTGAAAAATATTTTAGAGCTTATTATTTATTATATAAATATTTGATTAAGTTCTTTCTTCATCTATGTTAAGGTTTGAAAAATTTCAAAAATATGAAAGTGCTTTTGAGTTTTCGTTTGATTTCAAAAAGTTGCAAACGGTAGATGATAATTATTTGAAGTGTTGATGTCATAAACTTGAAAAAAAAAATTTAAGCATAACAAGGATTATGATATTGATAAACACATGTTTATTTTCTGAGCTACAAATTGTACGAAAATATTTCTCAGGTGGTGATTGAAGTTTTGACAATATATAAAGGACGATTGTTTTTCAAATGTGTAGATTACTTGTAGAATATTATTGATATACTAATTACAGTTGCATGCATCTGACGAGAAGGCCTTCTCAAAGTTGATGTTGATAAAATCCTACTTTTGGTTAATAATGTCACAAAAAAGATTGAATGAATTGATCATTATGTTTATCGAAAAAGAAGTTCTGAAATAGATTAATTATAATAGTTATAGATTTTCATAAAAAGAAATTAGAAAAAAAAAATTTAATCAACACATTTGAAGATTTAGATTATTATTATTATTATTATTATTATTGTAACTTCGGTTATTTTTATTTAATGAAAATTACCTTTTTATTATTTTTACATATATATTGAGGCTCCATATTTGAATTTTGTCTAAAGAATCTAAAATTTTAGGGCCGACTCTAATTTTAACTACATATTTTATGGTATCCACAAATTTTCAACCGTTCATTCTTCAAATTTTATTAAAATTTTGATTTTTTTATTTAAATGAAACGAGGGTTAAATAAAACTACTCAGGGATATTTTGATTATTATCTAAATATATTAATTAAAAATTACAATTTTGAAGGGAGACTTTGCCTCACCTCCAATAAACTAAACTTACAATGAGTTATAACTAAAAGCATAAGCGAACAATAGATTTCGTATCGTGCTACGTGTAATCATGCACCTAGTCACACACAATCATCGGATTTCATTCGGGAAGTTTTGTCTGCAACTTCTAAAATCTTTTAGAAAACAAGATCATGATTTCTGAAAATTAAATATAGCCCTCTAAGATTTGAGTTGATCTAAGAGTAGTTTAAGTTTGAGATCTTACATAGATTCATGCATAAGATCATTAAGATTCTGATCTGCTCACAAAAAGAAGACAAACTTAGCTACAAGAAGATATCTTGGCCCCACACATTGACTAATCAAGAGCAACAGAATTTAACTTAGAAGTTTAAGGATTGTTATCAACTAATTATCATGTGCTCTAATCATAGGTTAATCACCACTTAATCTTATTCAAATCAAATGTGATAAATAGAGTTATATGTGTGTCTGGAAAACTAAATTATCAAATGAATTGATGGTCTAATTGCCTACACAAACTTTCTATTCACTACTATACTTGAATTATATATGCACATTCGGAGTAAATTAAGTCCGTGTTCAACTAACATTATTAGTAACTTAAAAGTTACTCCTATTTATCATAATTTCAACTACTACTTATAATTATTCACATATTGCGTGGTCTCCATCATTATTCCAGTTAAAAAAATTCAAAAAAGCTACTAACAAGTAGAGGCCAACTTCGCATGTGTTTATTTCAAAGGAACACAAATGGTAATAACAACACGAGTCTTATTCCCAATGCAAGTCAAATCCGACATTATATATGGGACCACGACCTAATAAAAGAAGCGGGATATATGTAAAAATTTTGTTTATTATGGTTATTTCAAGAGAAAAAATAATGGTAGGAAGAATGTGTGTGCAAAATTCTAATAAACAAGTGACGAAAAAGTTGAACTAGTTCATTTAAAAGTATCGATAGCCTGACCAAACCGGCTACTTCATATCGTTCCACAAAATAAAATATAGTTTTGGATGGTGCTATTTATGAAAGGATCACATAATGATCAATGTGCTTGGAGGATTCCCATACGAGATCTTCGGTTAATGGATTTTGTGTAAGCACATTTTATATTTTATCATTTTATTTTTTCTATTTTAATGTGGAATAAAGGGGCATCAAAAGGGAACCATATTCGATAAATATATTATTTATCTATTCAATATGTCGNGGATTCCCATACGAGATCTTCCGTTAATGGATTTTGTGTAAGCACATTTTATATTTTATCATTTTATTTTTTCTATTTTAATGTGGAATAAAGGGGCATCAAAAGGGAACCATATTCGATAAATATATTATTTATCTATTCAATATGTCGTGAGAGGAACTGAGAGAGGAGATTATTCTATTGTAGTTTTCCTTCCACGTATATTAGAAACCTCTTGTGAAGTTTACTTTTGGGAATACATTATCTATCTCTTAGCAGAAATATATGATTCCAATTTTACCCATTTTGTACTATTTTAAAATCTTTATTATATTATATTTAAAATAATTCTTAATATTTTTAAGATTTTTTTTTCATACGTTTTATTTAGATAAGATTATTTTAGATAATATTAATATTCTTATGAGTATTGTTATAAAATATAAAATAAGGTTTGTTTATAAATACTATTGACAAATAATTTTCAAATCTACAAAATAAATCTTTTTATTAGAATTTGGGTGTGACCCAAATTCCTTTGTCAAAATGCTTGAAATATTGAAAGAATTATAACTGAAGTGCACATCAAGGAGAATTCAAGTTTGAAATGTTATTAAAGTTTTATGTCAAGTTGAAATTCTATTTTGGAAACTCATTGGAAGTTGAAAATTGGTATTGGACTGACGAATAGTCTAGGATGAAGAAAATTTTTTGAGCAAAAACAAATTCGGCAAATTGCTCAGCACCGTAGCGCGGGGCATGGGCACCGCGCGCGTCGACCCCGCAGCCGTGGCGCCTGGAGGTGGGAGCTGCGGCGCCGCCTATTTTGTTCGGGTTTTTCCGCATTTTCTTCTCCTACTTCTTTTTGGACTCGGTTATGGCATCCAACTTCATCAATAACTCTACTAAAACGGTTTGAACGACCCCTATATGTTCCCTACAAATACTAGGCTCTTTTATACAATTTTATAAGTGTGAGATAAATGATTACTAGAGTATATGATCCATTGTAATCTTCTCAATTTCTCCATTATTATTGAGTCAATAAAATATCTTAATTCCTCTACGATATTCTTATTTTCTTTTATTCTTGATCTAATACTTCATATTTTGCCACATAATTCCAACATCTCAATTCGGTGATTGGTGTCACAACAAGTGGTATCAGAGTCTATGTTCAGCAGTTCCGCACAGCGCAATGGTTGATTTGTTCGAAGTTTTTGATCGTGATGACTACCATAAAGTGTGACATTCGACTTTTGGATCGGAACACTAGATTTTCACAATGAAAGGTTAAGATGCGTGCGGTACTCGCACAACAGGATTTGGATGATGCGTTGCTGTGAATTAACAAGATGCCCACAATTTTGACCACGGAGGATAAATTATGGAAGGATAAAAAGACAGTTTTTCACATTCATTTTCATCTATCAAATACTATTCTTCCGGACATTTTGAAGGAAAATTCAGCAGCTACTTTATAGTTGAAATTTGAGCAATTGTGCATGACTAAAAGTCTGATAAGCAAGTTGAACTTCAAGCAGCGTTTATACTCTCATCGAATGGTAGAAGGAGGATCATTGGAAGATCACCTGGCTGTGTTTAAAGAAATCATCGCTGATTTGAAAACTTTGAAAGTAGAGTATGATGAAGAAGATTTGACCTTGATCCTATTGTGTTCGTTGCCCGTTTCATTTTCTTCATTTAAAGACACGATCTTATATATCGTGATACTCTCACCATAGAGGATCTGTATGATGCTTTATATTCAAAAGAGAAGATAAAACATTTGGTTTCTGAGGTTAAAGATAGAGATGGTCTGATTGTTCATGGTGGTTCTGGAAGAGGCAGATCGAAATCTAAGTTGGGTAATTAGATTTGTAACTACTGCAAGAAGAAGGATAACATGAAGAAAGATTGCTACAAATTGTAGAATAAAGAAAGGATGGCTGCAAGTAGATATTCAGATACTTCAGGCGAAGCAGACCTCGCGGAGAATGTTGTAAGTGATGGGTATTTCTTAGCTATTTCTGACATTGGAAGATGATTGGATTCTTGATTCAGCATGTGTGTTTCATATGTGTCCTAATAATGACTTGTTTACTACTTATGAAACTGTTTCCAAATGTGTCGTGGTTATGAAAAATAACGCATCTTGTCGGGTTGTTGGAATTGGTAGTGAGATTGAAACTTTTTAATGGAACAATTAGAACACTTGGTCAGATTCGACATGTTCCAGATTTGAAGAAAAATCTCATATCTTTGTCTATCATTGATTC
>CAIGRN010198156.1:0-12438 GCA_903798345.1 Fraxinus anomala | reverse complement strand
CACAATAAGTCTAGAACGCGGTAAATTCATTAAATTAGTTATTGAGAATTGAAATAGATGTGAATAGGATGATACGTGAATCCAATACAAGCATTTACATAGATAAAACATCATATTTACTTGCTTTCTTAGAGTAGAAATTAGTATAAATAACAAACATAATTCTCTTTTGATGTTACTACACTATGAATTTGATAAAAACTATTGAACTACAAAGTAGACCTTACTCATCGTGGGAACACTACTCTTAACTCATAAATTTTATTACTTGTACAACGATCATGTATACTTGCGGGTTTCAACCGAACATTTCCCAAATCATTGCACTCTCTTTGGTTAATTCAATTTTTTTCAAGTTGTTAATGCGAATATGATTAGATTCTCAACTAGTTGATTAAGATTACTCTTACAGATACATGAATAGTCTAGGAGAATAGATTAAGGTGGCCCTGCAGCCAAAGTTCAACGCACTTAATATATAACTTTTAAGAGGAAATTGCACCCCATGTCACTTTTTGGATTGGTATTTACAAAAAATGTCACATTTTCATAATTTTGACAACATTGTCACTTTAGGACTTTTATGCCCATCAAAAGATTTTGGAAAATGGGTACACATAGCCATGTCCATAATGGACACGCGTGTCCCCCCCTATTGGGGGATGCGCCTGTACACATAGCACAATCCAAAGAATTTAAATACCTTGGATGTCCTTAATTAAAGTTTATTTGACTAGATAAAAATATAGTACAAAGAAGTGTAAAAACATCACATAACCCCCACCTCCACACCCAACATCAAAAGGTTATCTTCTTTAACCCTACTCTCTCCCTGTTTGCAAAAGCAAGATAAACAAAACCTAAATCTTCAATGCTCCGGCTTCCTTCGTTGTAAGCGTGTGGAGTTTCCTTTGGTAAAGTCGTACTTAATAACTTGGAGACAAGTTCCAGTAGTCCTAGCAATTTCAATGGTGGCCCTAGTTATAAACACCGAGGAATGGAGATGTCTTATTCAACTAATTTTCGTGTTATTCCGATTTTGAATGTTTCAGTTTGTTCACTTCATGGCTAATCCAAATCTGGAATTGTTTTCTTATTTTCCTCTCAGCAGAAAAAAAAGATAGTAGCAACGACAACAACAACAATGGTGTAACGACAGAAGATAGCAAAACCATAGCAAAGAACCATACAGATTGAATTCGAGAGATGGAAAACATGTTTTGCGGTAACACTTTCACTTTTTCTTATGAATTGGTATGTACCAATTTAAATCTTCATCTTCACGTATTTCGGCCGTAGGTATATTCATGTTCGGGACTTTGAACTTCAATTCAATTTGAGTGCGATGATCATGAATACCAAGTTTGTCCTTCAACTGCAACACAAATCTGGCTAGGGTGATACTTATCGGAACTATAATGGAAATGATTTTATCCCCTTTCCACTTCCATTCATCATTCATATGAACAAACTTTATTTCATGCGACACGATGAATCTCAAATGATTACTCATACCTAAAAAGTTAAGATTGTAATGGTAAGAATTCTGCACAATTAATATATCTGTATTTAATAGCATGAAAGTGGCACAATTGAATATTAAATCCATACAATAGCAATAGGTCAAACCGATAGTTGAAATATCTATCCTGACAATTTTCAAGTGTTGAATTCGACAGTTGAAATGTCAAGTTCGACTATTGAAATGTCTAACCCGGTGATTTCTAAATATCAAATTCGACTCAAAACTGACGGGAAGCATATATGTGGCTGATTAGAACAAATTCTTTATTACATTAAGTGTGGTCATCAATATTATACTATCGAATGATAAAATCTTCTTCTCAAATAATTTGTACAGTAAATCATTAAATATGCAATCATTCAAAACATTTATTGAATTTGATTGGAAGAAATTATTCAAAACATTAATAGTAATAATCAATTTTCAACTATAGTATGATAACATTTTCCCAATAAATAACTCAATGCTACATTAAATATGGAATCCTTCACAACATTTTGTAGAAAATATTGGTATCTTTATTCTAAGAAAAAAAATTGAAAACCCAAACAAATGAATGAATAATAATTTCATAAATTTCGAATAAATATAACCATATTATATTTAACATTTCAAAAATAAAAAGATATAGGATAAAAATATAAATAATTTGTAATATGCTAACATCTCAAAATGGATGATGATTTCTATAGTAATATCTTCTTAATGAAAGAATGTGGAAGATGATTAGAAAGTCAGGGTTTGTTAATGTTAGTAGAAATTGTGTTATGCTCACTTTATTGATGCAATTGTCTGCACAATGAAGAGAAATCAAAGGCCCAGGGTTAAACCAGTTGTCATTTACTAATTTATTTTCGGTTACTCAAAATAACACAGTATAGATATATTTGGTAGACAGTGCACAAAAACCCAGCATTCTATTATATAGAGACTTAATTTTTAGTCTTTTATAATCCGATGTATCTTGTTTTTTCTAGTACTATGTACTGAACCTATAATGCCTCACCCATTTAGCTAAAATATTAGTCAAGATCTTGGTTTCTCAATCATTANAGACAGTGCACAAAAACCCAGCATTCTATTATATAGAGACTTAATTTTTAGTCTTTTATAATCCGATGTATCTTGTTTTTTCTAGTACTATGTACTGAACCTATAATGCCTCACCCATTTAGCTAAAATATTAGTCAAGATCTTGGTTTCTCAATCATTAAAGTTTTTAAATGTATTAAATCGCTTCTTTCAGGAGATGGTGAGTTGGGTAAATCCACTAGCTTTCCAAGACATAATAAATTAGTAGTAGTGATGGTAGGCTGAAAGTCGGCTTTTAAGAGCTATTCGACTGCACAATGATGATTAACTTGCTGCCTTCACTGATGCATTAAGTTAATAATATGCTCTTTAAAATAAAACACAAAGCTATTGCCCTTTAATGTGCGTGACACTGATTTGATTAGGTGTCATTGAGAGTGTGTATCTTTTTTGACAACCAAAAGGCTGCATTTCGTTAGTTGCATGTCCAGTTAGAGGCGTGAAGCAGGCTGGTTGGATCGCCCAGGCCAGCTCACTTTTACGGTGGCATGGCACGACCCACGCTTTCTTGCTACCAGACCAGGTCAGCCTTGCAATAAAGTGCGAGGTCTAGCAAAAAAACCTCGGCAAGTCCCCGGGCTCAAACCTTTTTAAACCATTTCGCTTTTCTTTTTATAGCACACATGGGCCTACCTACCCATGCTAAGCACCAACTGCGCCGAGCCATCCTGGAACCAGGCAGCCGGCCGCTGGGTATAGGTTGACATCTCTTCTAAAGTAACCATAGGGCCAACAATTTAGTGCAATTAGCAAATATTATATGAAACATTAATATTCTTTACTCTTCTAATTTACCAAGAAAAAATCTTATGCAAAAAACTGGAAGCGACTGCTTGTCAAGTTTAAAGAAAAAAAAATTGAATCTACCTGAAATAGTTTAATCCTGGCTATAATAAAGCTTATATAACAGAAAAATTAGTACCCTTCAATTATCTGCAGAATTTTTTTTGTTGCCATTCTTGATACAAAAATTTTATTTTAGTTTCTTGACGCTTATTCAACGAGCAGGTTTGAAGGACTATAAAGATACTGCTTCAGACGACTGATTTCATAAGCTACGTCTATCATGGTTGGTCTAGTGGCGGGATTGTACTGTGTGCAGATTAGCCCAAGTTCGATCAATTCCAAGATCACGTCACGCCATATCTTGCTGCTGTCATGTTGAATGGTGGAGCATGGTGCACACCTTTCTATTGCTTCTTTAACAATTGGCTCGAGCCTGTTTGGGTATTGCCTTTTAACCCATTCGTGAAGACTCGGACCTTCTTTAAAAAGGATATCCGTTGGGCGTCTCCCTGCCACAATCTCTAACAGAAGTACCCCAAGGCTATAAACATCTCCTTGAGGTGATGCCTGCTTTCCCATTCCATATTCTGTAATTAGAAAGGCAAATGAGATTGGTCAGAAGGGGCTATTATGATCAACATAATTATGCAAATAAAAAATCATTTAGACTTTAAAACGTGACATGTACTATGTAGTACTATGCAGAATTTTGTGTTCTGATGTCAAATAATTCACATAATTTTTGAATTTCAGATATTCGTGAATAGAATATTATGAAGATCACTTACCGGGAGCAATATAACCAACCGAACCACAAACCAGACCATCTGTAAAGCCGAAGGAATAAGCTTCTGAATCATTGACCGAAACGATCTCATCAGCAACTTTTACCAATCTTGAGATGCCAAAATCAGTGACCAAAGCTGTCATATCGTCATCGAGGAGAATATTGCTCGGCTTAAGATCACAATGCACTACTTTTATTGGTGAATAGTGATGCAGATACGCCATCCCTTCAGCGACATCACTGCAAATGCTCACAAGCTGAACCAAATCAAATCCACACATTTGTCCATGGCTCGGATACAGGTGATTTTCAAGGCTTCCATTTGGCATCAGGGGAAGGACAATGGCCTTAAAATCTGGCCTGCTGCATATTGTTATGATCCTGATCAAATTTCTGTGCCTGGTTCTTTTCAAAATTTGGCATTCCCTTTTAAAGCTCCCGGAAATTTCTCCATCTTCTTTAGAGTGCAGAACTTTCACAGCTATCCTCGTGTTATCTTGAAGAACTCCTTTATAAACATGACCAAATCTACCTGATCCAATTAGGGTTGAGGGACTAAATCCTCCTGTGGCTTCAATGAGTTGTCGATGAGAAATTCTTGGGTATTTGATCTCTTTTCTCGTTGCTTCTTCTTCATCTTCAATGCCCTTCAGATTAAAAACTGTGGATCCTCCTCAATTTTGATCCGAGTAGTTATGATCCTGATCAAATTTCTGTGCTTGGTTCTTTTCAAAATTTGGCATTCCCTTTTAAAGCTCCCGGAAATTTCTCCATCTGCTTTAGAGTGCAGAACTTTCACAGCTATCCTCGTGTTATCTTGAAGAACTCCTTTATAAACATGACCAAATCTACCTGATCCAATTAGGGTTGAGAGACTAAATCCTCCTGTGGCTTCAATGAGTTGTCGATGAGAAATTCTTGGGTATTTGATCTCTTTTCTCGTTGCTTCTTCTTCATCTTCAATGCCCTTCAGATTAAAAACTGTGGATTTCCTCCTCAATTTTGATCCGAGTAGTAGAGGATATCCTGCTATGCAGAATATAGGAGTGATGAGTAATGAAAGGAGAATTGCCACTAATAAATTGCGAGTTCGTTTTCCGTGACATTTTCGCATGCCTTCTATGGAACCACAAAGCCTGTTATTCCCGAGGAAAGATTTGACGGTTAGTGAAAAAAATGAACCATTGTTTGTTATGTTTCCAGAGAAGCTATTGTAAGAAAAATTTAGTTGCTTCAGAGTAGACGAGGCTTGCATAGAATCTGGTATCTCTCCTGTTAATTGATTGAAGGACACATCAAGTTCTTTGAGATACCGCAAGTTTCCTATAGACGCAGGAAGTGTCCCTTCAAAAATATTTCTCGAAAGGTTGAGGTTCTCGAGAGCAATACAGCTTCCAAGTTGGGATGGGATCGTGCTGGAGAGGTTGTTTGATGATAGGTCAATGGCTAGAACCATGTCCATTTTTGTCAGCTCTAGTGGAATATGCCCTTGCAGGTGATTGCTTGATAAGTTCAAGTATAGTTTCAAACTACTCAAACCGGCAACTTCACTTGGAATTGTCCCTGAAATCCTATTGTAAGAAAGGTCAAGAATTTCCAAGTTAATGCATTGTCCTAGGCTTGGTGGGATCGTACCTGACAGCTGATTGTCATAAAGCAAGAGTCTTCTTAGCCGACAAAGGTTACCAAAGCTATCAGGGATTGTACCGCAGAGTTTGTTTTTCGACACATCGAGGAAGCCTAAATGGGGAACAATGCCAAAAGCCAAGGGAATATGTCCAGAGAGTGAATTATTCGATAGATAGAGTCTCTCCAGTGTCCCCAGTTGAAAAAGTTCAGGAGGGATTGAACCATTGAGGAGATTATTAGACAATTTCACTAGATTGATATTGGCAAGATTTGAAATTTGTGGAGGAATTGGACCATGAATATGATTATCATCAAGATTTATCTTCGCAAGTTTAGTAGAGAGAGTACCAATAATAGAAGGCAACTCTCCCCCAAGATGATTTCCTGCCAAATTGAGTTCTGTCAAGTTAGAGCAATTTGCCAAAGAAGCAAAAAATGGTTTGAGGTCAGTGTTACCATTATGACTCGTGAACCGGTTGTAGGACAACTGCAGAATTTGCAAGTGTACCATTTTACCCACAAGCTTAGATGGTAACTCTCCGGTTAGTAAGTTCGACCCCAGGTCGAGCCATTCTAGTTTAGAAGAGTTTGAAAGGGCTTGAGGAACTTCGCCCTCAAGATGGTTTGACCAAAGTAGGAGACATTTCAGCTCTTTAAGCTCACATTGATCGTTCAAATGGATTTCACCAGTAAATGAATTGTTGGAAAGGTCTAAATACTCAACAGAAGAAGTGCCATTACAAAAAAGTGAGATTGGTAGGTCACCTGTTAGCTTGTTACTTCCCAAATTAAGATACACTAATTGATGAAGAAATCTCCACTCATTTGGGATGTATCCTTCAAGACGATTGGATGATAAGCTGATCGCTTCAAGTCGGGAAAGAGAACCAAGTTCAGCAGGAATGTGACCTTCAAAGAAATTCCCGGACAGATCAAGAATCACCAAGTAAGAAAGCTTGGAAAGAGAAGACGAAATAGTTCCTCGTAGCGATTTTTCACTTAAAGTAAGGTTGACAACTCTATTCTCATCCTCGTCACACAGTACACCTGACCATTTGCATACATCAGGAGAATTCCAATTCTCGAAAGCATTTTCAGGGTCATGAGTGATTTGAGACATAAACGATACAAGGGAAGCTCGATCGTCCAAAACTTGTGCACCATTTTCTGCATGTACCACGTAAAAAGCTATGATCAAGAAAAGTAAATTTAACGTGGAAAATTTTCGATACCCCATTAATGTATATACACAGTCAAATCGATCGTTTTGAGAGAAGGAAGAACTCCGAGAGAGACTAACAGATGTATATAAAAGAGGGTTGAGGGAAAATGCTGTGCACTTTATTACGAGGGTGTCATTAGTGATGTCGAACAGTAAGAAGCTAATGCAAGAAATTGGAACCCTTTCTGCCTAAATTTATATGAAGCCTATCGTTGACAATGAGCATGAACACGTGCAAACTGTTTTGTGCCATGTATACTGTGCATCCTTGTTTGGTCCTAATTTTTTTCCAAACTCATTATCTACAACACATATTTATCAAAATTTATTAAAACTATAATTTTCAGCCAAAACAAAGGGTGGAATACATTTGGTGGTTTAAATATAAGTAGGCCTAACTATGTGTTATGTTGTTCCTTGAGGGATTAGTGTAAATAATTAGTGGATGATGAGTTGTAAAATTTAAGATAATTTAGATTAAGCGCTTAAGATTTGACGATAGTATAATATATGTATATGAGAAACTTTTAATTCTGGTAAGGATGTCGAGCTCAAGTTGTGCATTGTGCATGTTGATGTCACTCTTATTTAAACTTGTGGATATTCAGGTGATGTTTGATAATGTTTTCGGTAAAATACTTTAGTAAGCCCCTGTTTGATGTACATTAAAATGAAACGAATGCATTTATTTTGGTGATATAATGGTGAATATGTAGTTGAAAAAGAAAGAAAAATTATTAATGTGATAAAAAATATTATTTTATTGAAAAATGTGTGGTTGAAAATAAGTAGAAGAATGATAATAAAAATTAAAATGTGACTCAAACATGAGCTAAATTTTGTAAAAATTGATTAAATGTATTATTAAAAAGTTGATAAGAGCTGTAGATCTCATTAAATGTGTACTTAAAATTAATTGATCACGTTGACCTCAACATTTTAGCAACGTACCAAACAAGCATTCAAGATATTAAGCGCAGTATATTTTGACCTCACGATGTGGACCGTTATCTTAAATAAACGGTGGCGAATCTCCGATGTGCGTTTTCGGTAGATTTTTTTCACATAAATAAGTAAAAAGTAGGCAACTTTAAGAAGAAACCAGTAATTAATTATATGCACGACATATATATTTGGTAGGTTAGTAGCTAGTGGAAGTTCATTATAATTATTCAATCTTCGTCTAAAATTCTTAGTGGGCTATTTTCTAAGTTAAAAGCCGAAGCACAAGTGGTTTTAACGCAATTCAAATGTAAGCACTGAAATTGAGATATTTCTTGGACATGGAAAATTTTACCAAAATTTGAGGAGGCGTATTTAATACGAAAATACAGCTTTAAAAGACCAAAATTTATTACATATCTTTCGAGAATAAAGAAAAGCGAGAAAGAAAAGTTCTAAACGATGTAAATCTATCATATGCCTAATGAGAATAAAGAAAAACAAGATGATAAAAAAGAACAAGCTTATCATGTCTTTAGGGACGAGGAAAGGTCTTGGTAGAGGGGTTTCGAGTGATTAATAATTTGAATATGAATAAAGGTTTTTAAAGAAAAAAAATTTCTTTTCATTTTTTCTGCAATGGTCATAGTGCTTCTTATATACCATTTTAATGAAAAATCACAAGACGTAAAAATAGTCTTTTAAGTAAAATGTCATTTTTATTTCTTTATCGAATACGATTTAAGATCAACTCGACACACTCAATTTCCTCTTAAATCAACTCGATGAGACCTTATTTATGATTTTTTTTCTTTTCATTTTCTCTTGTGCTTAATTTTCCATAAAAAAAAAAAAAAAAAAAACTCTTGATTACTCTTAATAATTAAAGTGTTTTAGTAAATAGTACTAGATAGAATTAAACCGTAATTTTGTGTGATAATATAAATATTGCATGTTTCCAAATATACTACAGCATCATAAATTATATTTTGTCAATTTATTTTATGGAATTTAACTTTTTATAGTGAAAACAGTAAAAATGACTATTGAATTGGTGGAAATGATCAAGGAGGGTGTATGGTGCAACTATGTTTATTTTATTTGTAAGAAAGAAAGTTAATTTCTTTATTATAATTAAATACCAAACTTTATAATGTAATAATTAAATTTTAGCAATAGATTATAAGTCGGCTTAAAACATTGTGACCAAGTCTTTAGTTTCCCATTCAAATTATTGCCCATTAATCTCGTAATTAATTCGCCGGTTTTTTTTTTTTTTTTTTAAGGATTTGACGTAGACAATTTTGTGTATAATAAATAACCTTAATATTCATTTACTGATTGTAAAAAATAATTGATGATCGTTGATATGTAAATTTAATATAATATATGTTTAGAAATAGTGGATTTAACATTTTTGAAAATGAATAACAAAATAACATTTCTTGTGCACAAGTCATTCCTTCAGTTCACAAATGCCCTTAATATTTATCTGTCAAAGGTTAATAAAAATTGTTTATATTCAATGACCTGAAACATAAATTCAATATGTATTTCAAAATTATGAATTCAATTTTACACCGACCACGACTAGAATAATATATGTTAGGAAACAAATAATATTTCACGAATCAAACTTGTCCATTACAACTGACCTAAACACTTATTTGTTGATGTAAAACGATATGCGCATCAAAATGACCCTTAACGCTTATTTGTTGACCGTAATATACTATGCATACGAGAAGACTAGTGATACATAAAATCTTTTCGAATCTCTACCATTAAGATTTCAATATCCACAACAATTATTATATATATGTTTGAAGAGGAGTAACATTTCCTATGCTCGTCCCGGGTATTATTTTAACTAGCAGTGCAAAAGGACCCAAAAAATGACTCTTAACTATAAATAAATAGTGAACGATAAATTCTTGAGAATCATCATTCTATCAAAAGAAATATAGCCATAATACATAGTTTATCAAAGGAATACTCGAATATGGGCGGTGTATTCTGCCACTAATGACATAAATTTCACGATCTAAAAGTAATCAATGACTTAAAAAAGTTAAAATATAATCACCTTTTTTTTATTTACAAAGAATTGAACTATCTTAATTAATCGACAAGCATTTTTTCAATTCTCGCCCACCACAAATGACCTTACTATTGATTTGCCGATGATTAATATAATATACATACATATAGAGACCGATAAAATATAGATTCTCAAAATTATAAATTGAATATTTTTATAGAAATACAAAATAAAATATTGAGTGTGTTTGAAAATGAGTAACGATTTTTATTCATGAGCCTTTCCTACCTTTCACAAATGACCTTAATATACATTTGAAAAAAGACCTTCACTTGGTACAAATTACAAACGATCTTACTATTTGTCCGTCAACGATAAATATAATATGCACATATATATTCAAAGTCTGGAAATATAAAACTCATTATGTATTTAAAATTGTTATTTCAATATTTTTACACTGACAAAAAATAAAAGTATTGGGTTAATCTATGAAAATGAGTAACATTTTCTATCCATCAAGCCACGAACTTTTCCGCCATCGCAAATAGCCTTAACATTTATTAACAGACGATTAATATAATATGTATATATAAAAACTAGTGATATATCAATTCAACAAAATTTTAAAATCGTGAATTCAATATCTTTACACCAAAAATGAATACAATATTATGAATTTATCTCTAAAAATGAATAAAAATTTTTATGCAGAAATATTTTCCACCTACCATAAATTACCTTAATATTTATTCACCAAGGACTAATATAATAAAATATGTCCTCAACTTTTTTAAATGCAATCATTATTGGTGTTGTAAATAACATGTCTAGGCGACGCCATGCCAAGGGCCTGGGCGGCCAATTAAGCGGTCAACCTAGGTGTTGATCACTTAGGAATGCCTAGGTTATTATTGTTGTTGTTGTTTAAGAAACTTAAAATTTTCATTTTTTTAAACTTTTAATCAATTGGATTGAAAGATTCAAAAGTAGTTTACACACTTATTAGCACACTGATTTACAGAGGACATATCAAAAAAATTTGTTGTGAACTTTCGATGTGCAATAATAATTCTTTTAGTTTGGCTGTAGTGTATTGTACATTTGATTTGATTGTAGTTTATTGTACTATTGTATATATGGTTATTTATATTTTATTAAGTTAATTAATTATTTTTCCTTCAATTAGCACTATTATACTATAGAGCTTGTTTGGTACAAATTAAAATCAGATTTTAATCTAAATCAAAGTCAAAAAATCAATATTAACTATATTTTTCATGAGTCCCACAGCTTTTCAACCACACATTTCAAAAACTTCTATCAAAATCTACTAAAAATCTAATTTTAATCCCCACGAAACACCCTCTATATCTTGTTTATAGTTCGAAAATATATTTATTTTTTTAAGCTCTAAAAACCGCATTTAGTATTATAATTTGTATGAATTATTAAATTATTTTAGGTTGATAAAATAAGAAAAACGTTTGTTTACACTTAAGCCTTGCCTAGGCATGTCCAGCTCAAAACTTGGTCTCCACGTCTCGACACGCATTACACTTTTTAGAACACTATACATTAAAGAACGGGGATTGAATTTGACTCTTTATCTACGAAGCCTCCTCGACTGCAGCCAGTAAAGCTTTATCCGTTATATTGTGTTTGCAAGGAGAAAAGGCTGCAGTAAAAATTGAAACTGAGCAATATAAGACCCTATTTGATATTAAAAAAAATTCATGGAAGTTGGAAATTATTTTTCATTTTCCACTTTTTTGGCTGTTTGATAGCAAAAATTTTCTAGGCAATTGGTTTTCCAACTTCACCTCACGTGACACCATTTTCCACATTTTCCTTGAATTTGCTTTCCCATGGTTTTGGTGGTTTTTGATTTTCTAGACTTTTTTTTGGCAATTGAAAGAAATTTTATTCTCAATTGTAACAAATTCTATCATTTTAATGAACAATTTTCATGGAAAATAAAGCCAAACGAACACCAAAAGATTCAAAATTTCAATATTTTCCAGGTGGAAAATTATACCAATCAACACAATTAATTGACAATTCTCAGTAAAACAAGTTCTGGCAATTCAATTATATGAAATTCATTTTCTTTCCACCCAAATTTTCATTCTTGCAATCAAATGGATCCTAAAAGATTGGCAGAGGAGAAAATGAGTCATGCGAAAGAATCTCTAGCAATATTTGAAGATGCTATATACCAGAAAGAAATGGAGGTGGCTGATTTAAATTATTGTTAGATATTTATACAACAAATATAATATGTGAAAGAAATAATTAATTCAGATGAAGTGCCCAATTGGTGAAAAATGTGAAATTTGTGTGGAAGGTCATGATTTAGAGTAACACTTCACGCATTATATTAAAAAGTCTTTGATTGGGGCCTTGTACTTTTT
>CAIGRN010198105.1:0-16061 GCA_903798345.1 Fraxinus anomala | reverse complement strand
TTTTTTTTTTTTTTTCTGCAAATTTCTTGACATTCTCATTAAAACGAAGAGTGGTGCATTTTTATAATCTTAAAATATTCAGTTCAATCATACCCTTGTTTTAATAATTTGAGTTCTTGACTTCAATTGTTTTCTCTCATTGCATAAAAATGCAGATCAACTGCTCATCGTCTAAGTACAACTGACTGTCAATCAGCCAAGCAGAGGAGATGGCCAGAAGATATAGCTTGGCATCCANAACTGACTGTCAATCAGCCAAGCAGAGGAGATGGCCAGAAGATATAGCTTGGCATCCACAGGGAACCAGCCTCTTTTCGGTTTATAGTGCAGATGGTGGGGATTCTCAGATATCAATTCTGAATCTTAATAAGGGAAAAGAGGTAAGGATCACGATTTAGAGTTTTATTTTATTTTATTTTTTTGTTTATAATTATATTATCTTAAGCTTGCAGATGTACAATTGACATCTACCCGTGTAAAGTACAGACATTAACATGTCATCTTTGTGCTTTGTTCCAATCTAATGTATGTGATGATCAGATTCATTCTCATAGTGAAATATAAGACAAATGGAAAATTTGTTGGGGGCTACTTTACTTGTGTCCCTGACATCGTAAACATTTCACAGTAACTGTGTACAAGAATGGGCTCTATCCATAAACCAATTGCCTATTGGTCGAGTGATCCTTTTGACTTGTCTAATTCTCTTGGAAGTTTCTTCTATCTAATGCAGGACACAACCTCTTCACACTCCCTCTTATTAGTGAGCAGGGCTCAAAGGTGAAAAAAATACCATGTAAGAAATTTGGGTTACTTCCCAAAGCCAATTGGAAGTGGGTGGGCACACACACACACACACACACATATTTTACTTAGCTAATTCTCCCAAAAGATGTAATTTTTGAAGTCAATTTTTTTAGTACGTGTCTTTTCCTTAAATGGAGAAGGTATTACCTAACATTCTAGCAATTTCTGAAACTTACACTTTAATCCTACTCTTCTTCAGTTGCCTCAATCCTTTTACCTCTATTTATCTCCAATGTACTCCTTTACTAACATTAAATGTTTTATTTGTCACACTGAACTCCGCAGGTTCCCCACTGGACTCTCTCTCTCTCTCTCTCTCTCTCTCACATTTACACCCATTATTAGTTGCCTAAGGCGTACACCATGAGGATTTTATTAAGCACCTCGAGTTTACACTTTTAAGTGCTATATTTGCGGGCTTAAACCTTGTCACACTGAGATGCGCCTCAAGGCATAAGCCTTGGTGCGACTGGGGTTTGCACCCCATTGTCTTGTTCTTCCTGGCTTTTGTTTATTGCCTTAAAACTTTTGGGTTGTTTTATTATAACCTAGATTGTTTGAAGGGCTTTTAAGACTAATTTAAACACAATTCAACTCTAAAAACTTGAAAAAGAAGCATTCGAGAATAAAGGAGGACAAATAAAGAAAGCGTAACCTAGCCTCCTATGAGTGAAGCATGATAAAGCCATCTCCTAAGTGAAGTTCCAAGTTTTCAGCATTAAAAGGTTGATAACAGGAGTCCCACGACACATAACTTCACTCTTTTCCTTCTTCAATATTTTTCTTCATGTTGTCTTTGTATTTTTTGATTTCTTTTCTCTATATTTCTATTCTTTTAAAGTTAAAGCGAAAAATAAGTTCCTAAATGGCTGGTCAGTTGCCTCATTTGTTTTGGGCTTTTAGTTCTAGTTGTGGTTTAATTGTCTTATTATGTGATGACTACTAGTTAATGTATTTTTGCTACTTTATTTACTTAAGTTTAGAGTTGTAATTTAGACTTATAATCTCTTTGATATGTTTTGTTATTATAATTTTAGATAGTTAATGGCTTCTTATGAAAATAATTTTATATTTTGCTAGTTTTTAAATTATATTATTGGTTTATGTTGAGGCGTATGCCTTAAAGCTCGTTGAGGCTTACTCACCGTCCCATGGAGGTAAAACATCTCGATACTCAATTTAGCCTTTTTAGCACTTAATGGATGTGCAGGTGATTACACATTTTTCTCGTTAACCAGAAAGGTTGCTTGTTCCTCATTCGTTTGTTCTATCTCTAACACACTTGTCTACTAACTATATAGGCTAGATTGCATACTTTGATCATACTTCGCTCAGATGTTTGTACTCAATTGTCTTAATACTTTCAAGGAACTCTTCTCTTGGTCTGTCTAGGAAGAATAGATAGAATCCACTCCTATAATCAAAAGCTTGCCTCTAGTTTCTACCATCTAGTCCCTTGATGTCTCTTGGTTCTTGAGCATGTTGTGGGATTAGGCGGAAGTTGAAAGAGCTTCTAAATGAAAATAAAACCTAATTAACTTCACATGCTCTGTCCAATGACAATGCAAGTATAAAAAGCTAAGATGTTACCTTCCTTTTCGAGATGAAAGTATGTAGTTATATATCTCCAAAATAATATTCGTACTAGTGGCAACCTAGAAAAGAAAATATGAAGTTCGAGCCGCAAATTTGTTTTGGTTGTGTTGTACATTCCTTTTAAATCTGTTTTTTGTTTCGAGAAATTTAATCCACTTCTAGTTATCAATATTTCGGTTTCTCCAATGACAGATATTTGATTCCATGTACATGTTGGATTTCTTTTATGCTGTGAATAATGCTTTAACTTGTATAATTAGAAAAATAGAAAGGCATAAATATTAATGCCCGTTTAGCATGGCTTTTGCTTTCTGTAAAGAGCTTTTGGAGAAAGTTATCTAATTTTTGTTTGAAAGATAATTTTTGAAAGCATTTCTATTCTGAAAGTGTTTTTAGAGGAAGCTACCTAACAAAAACACTTTCATAAAATTAGTCAAACGGGTTCAAAAGCCATACGAAACGAGCCCTAAATAACATCAGATAATTAAGCCTCTGTTTGGGAATAATTTATTAATAGATAGAAATGAGTGGTGGATAAGTTGATATAACTTGTGGATCCATTGGAAGGTGTGGTTGAAAATGAAGTTTGACCATTTATAAATTTTGCCAAACGGAGGCTGAACCTTTCAATATAGATGATTATATACATGGTCTATGCACACTCATTTTCAATGCGTAGCTATACAAAGTTGAGTCTTGGCAATAATTATTCGGATCTCATATTTTGGTAATGGCATCCACAGAAAGCACGTGTAACTTTTCTGGAAGACAAGCCTCATGTGAAAGGCATTATCAACAGCATAATATTTACGCCATGGGACGAATCATGTTTTGTCACTGGAGGCAGTGATCATGCTGTAGTTCTGTGGAATGAGCAAGATGCAGAGGATTCATGGAAACCTAAAGCTTTGCACAGAAGTATGCATTCCTCTGCTGTAATGGGGGTTGCCGGGCTGCAGCATAAGAAAATTGTTATTTCTGTTGGTGCTGACAAGCGTATCATTGGGTATGATTTAGCATGTGGAAGAGCAGATTACAAGCATCAAATAGAAAGTAAAGGCATGAGTGTTCTACCTAATCCATGTGACTTCAATCTCTTTATGGTTCAGACAGGGTAAGTTTAATTATTACTTTTTTGTTTAATTATTTTACATTTTTCATATTTTGTTCCTCTCCCGCATCCTTTTTACCCCTCTCTTTCCCCTGCCCTCCCAATCCCTAACTGTTAAAATAATGTGTTCAAGTTTTTTTACATTGTTATGTTTCTTAGATGCTAGGATGCACCGATACACTCTTGGCGAGTCAGTGTAGGAAAACTAGATGGCGTGTCCAAATTATTTTTTTATTTTTTATAGCTGGTTGGACATGTTGTTGACATGCCGGTAGATAGATTGTGTCGGAGACATGTCCACATTATTTTCAATTTTATACAGTTGGACTCATCGTCGACAAATTGTGACACGTTGGGAGATACATTGCTAACACGCTTTGAGATATATTGTCGATACGCTAGAATTTACAAGAATAAATTTACTATACAATATAATTTTTTTAAATACTAATATTATTTTAATCGGCATGTCGGAACATGTTGTGTCAATATTTTTTTTTTTGAAAAATTGCATGTTGGTGTGTCGGTGTTAGTGCTTCCTAACTTAGATATATTATAGCTTGGCCCCATTTTTGTAGCTGGTTTGGAGCCTAAACATACTTCGTAGTGGCACAACTCAATCTAATATTGGGTGTATTGGGAATTTGGCCTAATATTCATTGAAATGTAAACGATATATTAGGGGGCCATTTTGTAAGAGACACACATTGAGAGGCATAAGATCACCATTATAATCCTCTTCTTCATGGTGAAAACCTGCAGCAGCCAATGAACATAGCTCTCACATTGAGGGTGAATTACAACAATTTTTTGTGCTTTGCTTGTTTTCATTTCCTTCATTGCTTTAAGAAATGGGGATTATGACTTAATCCATAATACTTTTGGAACGCTCCATTGACTATTAAATGTTTTTTCATATCCATATGATTTTGTATCTTGTCACGAATTGTCGGATGATTCTTTTAAATGAAAATCTACTTCTTTTGCAGGACTCCAGAGCGCCAGCTTCGATTGTTTGATATTAGAGTGAGGCAGATGGAGCTCCACTCATACGGGTGGAAGCAAGAAAGTAGTGAATCACAATCAGCCCTTATTAATCAGGCTTGGTCACCTGATGGTCTATACATTACTTCTGGTTCAGCAGACCCTGCCATCCATGTCTTTGATATCAGATATAACGCTCACAAACCGTCTCAATCTATAAGAGCACATCAGAAGCGAGTCTTCAAAGCTGTATGGCACCATGCTCTCCCACTCCTGATCTCCATTTCTTCTGATTTGCAGATTGGATTGCACAGAATCATATGATTTCCTAAATTAATCAGCACTGTTTCCTCATTCTTCCAATCAGCAGTCCTGATATCTGGGAAGTTCCATATGGTTGAACATTACTTGGTGAAAGACCAATTCAAAATGTGCCCCGGGTTACCTTACTCCTCAGGCACGGGGTGGGGAGGCACTTCTTTTATGTCATTGCTGGGCGTGTATGTGCCCGTGTCCTGCATCCTGATGAGATAAAGCTGGTTAAAATCCACACAGTGAAAGGTAAAATTATATGAAACTTCAACCAGTTTGTTACAAAGTAAAATTTACTGCATAATGTTTTTTGATTGACATGGAAGTACTAAATGTTACATGAGGTATTATACTTTCTAGATGTTGGCTGGCAAATGAGTGCCAGTTAATGATGGATGTTTTTCTGCAAATGTACGTCTCTCTTAAGAAACAGTTGATTCCTGTTTTTCTCTTCATTAAGTTCATTCACCTCAATATCATCACAAGCCAAAAGTACCATAACCCTTGCAAATACTAGAATATCAAGTTATGGAGCTGGACGCAGTGGCATAGATGCGTGCAGCGTGGCGAAGCTGACGTAGCTTGGTTAAAACATATCAAATAGAAAGGCGGGAATCTGCTTTAAATATAGCGTCAATATCCCACTCCTATCGTGCAGCCATAACCACGAGAGGATTTTAATAGTCTTGCCTCAACGCACCAACGTTTTCACTTCTCCCTGAAACTTCTTTGGAATGCATTGGACACCTCCTCGTAGAGGCAATGCAATGCATAGCAATGAACCCAATGTTGCATTTTTGGTTTGTTAATTTAGTTTGATACAGACTTTCTTGCGTAGCTGAATACCTGGTTAGTCACTGTATTTACGCACAAGAAATAGTTATTTATGCACAACTAAAATGGCAGCCCTTTTGCCCACAAAACTTCAATTGCCCAAAGAAGTCAATAGAAGAGTTTGATGAACATAGGGCTAAGTTGAGTACTGAAAAAAGACTGCGAGTTAGGTGCAACATTTGGCCCCTTTTTGACTATCATTATTTGAGATTTTTTTTCTACATAATCATTTTTAACCATACATTTACATAATAAAATATTCCGCACATACTCAAATTATTTTTTCTCACTTTTTAACTGCACATTCCCTTAAAAATCACTATTCAAAATATTGTTTTTCCTAAATAATGATCATCAAATAGCGTTGTTTTTGTTGGTGGGAATTTTCTAAATTTCGACTATGAATTTTATTTTTATTGAAGAGTAATTTTCATTGATGATTGGTGACAAGACTCCATCAACCAAGATGTGTTCTATGGTTGAAGAAAGGGTCTCTAACTACTTTTCCCTAATCAAGATTATGATCATGTAAAGGTAGTAATGTATGGAATGCAGAAAAATAAATAAAATAAAATAAAATGGTGTGATATTGACATTAACGAAGGATTGTATCAAAGAGGGTAAAAGGAGTCGTGCCGAGCCAACGCAACCAAGCTTTTGGGTAGCTAGCCCGTCTCTATTCTAATAGTTGAATTTTAAAATTTTCTACATAATTTATATAATTTTTTTTCACGTTTGTTGCAGTGTTAGTCTCATATAACTCAAAAATCATCGATCAAGATTAATATCAATCCAAGAAATTTAGAAATGAGTCTTCTCTCCAATGTGGCAAAAAATATAGTCCTTACACACATCGAATTTAACATTATTTTTTGAAAATGGAGACTAATGTAATGATCAGCGTGAAAGAAACTTAAAGTTCAATAATTAATTTGAAACAAATTAAAGTTTGATGACCAAATCAAAACCAACCTATAAGTTTAGTGACCAATTGAGTTTCTACCCCATTTTTACGAAGTCTTGGACACTCCATTAATATCAAGTCTTTTGTTGGATTGAGCAGCTCGTCGGCTTGCAGGTTCATCTCATCTCAACTAAGTTCAGGACAGTTTATACTCGTTTTAAGATCTCACTTTTTTTTCCACGAGCCAGTTTGTCGGATCATTTTTCGCTTATTTTTATTGCTCACTTTATTGATTTCTTTTCAACTATTTTGTTAATTTTTTTCAAGAATAAATAAAAGAGACAGCTTGGTCCACGAGCTTATGGGCTGAACCAAGTCCCTATATTGGACACGAGCCGAGTTTTTGTGGACGGTTCGACTTGGCTCGTGAGGTCTAGAACCTATGACCCGAATCAAGCCCCTATTTTGAATCCGAGTCGGGCTTTTTAAATAAATGAAGTATGAAGCCTGCTGAGCCTGGCTCAAAGGTCAGGCTGGGAAAAATAGAACACCTTAGGTTTGAAGAACGTTGGGGAAAATAAGAAAATGCCCAAAAAAAGTCTAGAAATTTCTGTGTGACGCATGACTGCCACGATATAAATCACATAGAAGTTAGCGGATAAGGTAACAGATTTTTGAGGGTGATGGATGAAGTGCAAACGGACAAAGTTCAGTGAGTACTATGAAACACTTTAAAATTTAGTGAATAAACAATGATAATAGTATCAGTTGGAGTGATTATTGAAACAATTAAATCTTGGTTTGGACTCTGCTTTAATGTAAAGTTCTTTTTTTTAGGTCCATGTATGATTCGAACTTGTTTTAAGACGAGTCATTGATCGAACCAAGCTCACTTTTTTCCACGAGCTAGTTTGTTTAGCCCCATGGACAAGTTTATCTTTTGCTTGTTTTTATTGCTCACTTTATTGATTTCTTTTGAATTATTTTGTTAATTTTTTAAGAAAATAAAAAAAGTGCCAACTCATGCAGTTCATGAGCTTATGGGCTGAATCGAGTTCCTATTTTGGACACGAGCAGTGTTCTCGTGGATGGTTCGACTTGGCTCATGAGGTCACCCACCTATGAACCGAATCGAGCCCCTATTTTGAATACGAGTCAAGCTCCGGATGTTTAAGGATCGAGTCGAGCTTTTTGAATAAATTTAAGTATGAAGCCTGCTGAGCCGAGCTCAAACGGCAGGCTGGGAAAAATAGATTACCTTATGTTTGAAAAACGTTGGAGAAGATAAGATATTAGAAAAGGCACCAAAAAAATGAGAAAATTTCCGTGGGACGCATGGCTGCCACGCTTCCACACGTCCATTCCATTTACCTACAAATTTCACTCTTATCCCATCATCTCTTCTCCCCAGCACAAGAAGGGTAATACAAAATGGCCTTGCAATTGCAGGCTCCGATTAACGCATCACCTAATTCGCCTTTAGCTCATACCGGAAATGCAGGCCTTAGGCTAAATTCCGACCGGTTTTCACTCAAATCTTCGTTTTTTTCTTCATCTGTTCACCTCTTTTTGCCATCTTCTTCTTATGCTCCTACTACAGCAACTGCGCCGAAATTCTCTATGCGTGTTGCGTCCAAACAAGCCTATATTTGTCGTGATTGCGGGTGATTTTAATTTCAATTTTGGTTTATATTTGTTGTCGAGATTTTCGAATGCGAATTCGTTTGGGATTATTTATGAGTTTTAACTGTTTGGAAAATTACAGGTATATTTACAATGACAGGACTCCTTTTGAGAAGTTGCCTGACAAGTACTTCTGTCCCGGTAAATTATAAATCACATTGTCTTTGATATTTGAAATATCCTGTCAACTTTTAAGATAAAACTTCAAATCTTTAATAGTGTCAATATACTCGTGTAAGGCGAGTTAGGTTGAGATGGACAGATGGGTTAGACTGTTCCGATCGGACCAAATCAACTTGATTTAACACCGCTAAATAAATTGTACTCAAAGTATCGAGTTATTTATGGGTCAAGTTACTTTGACATTACTGATATTAATTTAGGTTGAACATTTTTATTATTTATTTGTTCCAGTTTGTGGTGCCCCAAAGAGAAGGTTTAGGCCATATGAGCCTGCAGTGACAAAAAATTCTAATGAAATGGATGTTCGAAAAGCCAGAAAATCTCAGTTAAAGAGGGACGAAGCCATTGGGTAAGCATTCTAATTTCCCCCTTCATTTTCTTAATCCGTTTTGCCCCGTCTATCACATGAAATTTGTGATAAAAATTAATTCTTAACTTTGATTTAAAATTTTCTTGACTTTTTTAGCTTTAGTACTCGACTCGACAACACACAAAAGAGGAGAATTTTTTTTACTGTTCAATTGTCGATTTTGCAGGCGGGCATTGCCCATTGCAATTGTGGTGGGAGTTGCAGCACTGGCTGGTTTGTACTTCTACCTCAACAGCTCTTTCTAGATGAAATGGAACGATGACAAAATATCAGTCCACACTTTGTGAGAGGGTACTTTTGTATTTCAATTAATGTTCAATTTGTTCTTAAAAATATTTGAGGTAGAGTATATTTATTATGTTGAATTGAATGAGATGAAACGTGGTTCATATCTTACTCTATATAATCCTATTCAGTCGAGCACATTGAAGACGTTGATATGAAGTCCATTACATTAATTACGAAGATGTCAAACCAAGCATAGCACCAAAACCACCATTACATTAGGTTAAGTAGCTCGTCTACAGGACTAGACAGTGCAATAGAACGATGTTTTCTTAATACTGTTCTACACTGCAAAGTCCACCTTGCCAAAAATGGCATCAAAGATCATGCATATTCCTTCTAAAAATGCTCATCTCATACATTCTTGTAAAGGAAAAATGCAACCAGATTTTAGTAATTTATTTCACGCCTCTCAGCGAAGAATTTGCCACTTACGAATTGATCAGGAAGCAAAGCAAGCCAGACTGCAGTATCAGCTCCTTCTTCAGGGCTAGTATGCCCAGCCCAACCTGTCATGGCTGTCTTCACCCAGCCTGGACAGTAGCAGTTGATATAAACCTTCTGACCCTCTGGCCGATCTGAAAGTACCCGACTCATCAGCCTGGTGTAACTGTTGACTGCTAGTTTTGACAATGAATAATCGGTGAACACTTGAGGCCATCCACCAGATGTCCAACTTCCATCTTTCACTTGTTCTAAAAATGTAGTCACGGTCTGATCGATCAATTCTTCCGATAATGAGCCGTCATCTTCGAGTTGTTGTCTCAAAGAAAGATTCCCAATTCTCTGCAAAATCAAACAAACGTTGGTCATTCTCAAGTTTGTGTATTAAAGAAATTTCAAAAACTATTAGACTTCTAAAGAATCGAATCCCAGAAAATATGAAAATTATGTAAGAACGATGATGGTCTTTGTCCAATTTATGAAATATAACAGCATGATTATTACAGAAGAAATATAATGTCTTACGTTCCGCCTGCCATTTAGCCTACCCAGTCGCGAGCTCACATTAACAATACGAGCACCAGAAGCAGAAGGTCTCATCAAAGGAATCAGAGCTTTGATCATATTTTTGGTGCCGAAGTAGTTGGTATCGATAACCTTTTCAGCAAATTCTACAGAATTAGCCGAGTCAGCATTGAAGTTAACTCCTGCATTGTTTACCTAGAAGTAGGCAAATAATCAGTGAGAATTGCCAAGCATCAACCCAAATGATTAAACAAAATATATGATAACTCTTGCAGCTATATTAGCTTAAGCATAGATGGTATCACATCTTTCTTGAAGCTGATTAAAAGTAAGATGAACATTTAAAACTCGAAACTTCCTCCGGAGAATCTCTTAGAACAAAGAAATGACTCCAGTCCTATCAAACCTCAACTAAAAGTTGATCAAAATATCCAATTGTAGAAACTTTACTATCCAAAAACCAAACACAAAAAAGGGGCATTTCTTCATGAAACAAAAGGGAAACTTTTTCTTCTATCTCATTTTTCAGAAGCAATTCAAAGGTTTAAATTCACTTTTAATTTGGAATTAGATTGATTAGCAACCAAACAGACCATTTGTAAAAGCAAAGCTGAGTGGTTAGAGGTATCTATACCAGTATATCTATACCGCCAAAAGTTTGTTTTACCCAATCGGCAAATAATTCGATTGAGGAAGAATCCACCACATCTAACTGATGGAAGACCACATTAAGACCTCCTTCTTGCAAAACTTTTGCAGCTTCTTCACCAACTTTTGTCTCCCTTGATGTGAGAATAACTGTCAACCCATGCAATGCGATTTGGCGTGCAATCTCAAATCCAATTCCTCTGTTTGCCCCCGTCACCACGGCTATGGTATCGGAAGACCACCATCTGAAAAACAATCCACAATTTACAACAATTTAGCTTAAAGTTAAATTCTTCAGAGTCAACCTTCACCAACTAACTGAGATTTGCAGGACAATGTATTCTTCTACTGAAGTTTGTAGTTTTAGTAGCACTGTCAAATCACATGAAGCGGTATTTTTGCGACCTTGAGAAGATTTGAAAGGAACCAATTTTGAACATGTGAAGACTAAAACAATTAATTCCCATTAAGAAAATGAGAATTTTGTAAAGCATATAGCAAATTACCACAGATCGAATGAACACTTCAGTAACATAATTCCAATATCAATGCGAATTGCCAAAGATCGAAACCATAAACACTTAGAAAGTAACTAAAGATGCCCAAAATGCTACATCACAAATCTGGAATGCCAAAATTAGTATTACATGTGAATCGAAGTTGAACCCTATCGCTATCAGACTGGTACCTTCTTCCCTTATTTTTACTGGCTTCATATCACATATCCCTCTTAAATAAAAACATAATCGAGCAGAATGTCACGAAATATCATACCAAAAACTTTATTCATCCCAGAATGCGATGAAATGGATTTGCCCAGAGAAAGTCAAAATCCCAACAAAAAGCACCGTTTTAGGTTACTTTTCTTCAATTTTATTTATTCTTTTACCTTTGGTGGTCGGAATACGGGATTGTGCGGAGGAGAGAAATTTCATGGCGCCTCTTCTCTCTTCGCTCCTTTGCTCGCTCTTTGTTGCCCTTGCCCATAACAGTATTGCTATTCCCTTTCTTCCAAGTACAGGGAGAAAGAATCCATAATCGTTACAAATTTTTCTGTTGAATTTGGACGAATTCATAATTTAAAATATATTTTTCTATTTAATTAAACATTTTTCGTTCTTTATTTTTCAAGACAATTTTAATTTTAATTTCCAAATTTTATGATTAAAACATTTACTCATATATATATTTTTTCATATTTACAAATCTTTAATATTCTAGCATTTGATTGAGCAAAAATATGTTATACGGCATGCTCAAGTTGATAAAATTTTCTGATAGAAAGTATTTTTAAATAAAAATTCAGTCATGGTCAAATAGTATGATATTAAATGTGATCAATTCAAAATAATTGAGCGTGTAACAAGTTCGAGTTGATCTATTTCGATCGTTGAACCTCATTGTTGAAAATAATATTTATTGCTATACAAGAAGTTTCTGATTAATGATAAGTAACGCTACATAGGCAACCCTTCGTGCACGAAATAACGACAAAAGATTGATCAATCGAGATTGAGTGATGAACGGCTAGAGGATTTATGATTCGAAACCTGCTACGACTACCTCTATTCTATTTTAAAAGTAAAAGGTCCACAGTATAAAAACTTATTTTTCCAAAAGGAAAAATTAAAAACATAATGAGAAATTAAAAACCATAAATACATTTTTTATTATTTTAAGGTGTGTTTGAGTCACATCATTTTGAAAAAATATATTTTAGAATAATAAATTGATGGAGAATACGTAGTTGAAAAAGAAGAAAAATTTATTAATGTAATGAAAAATATTATTTTATTGAAGAATGTAGGATTGAAAATGAGTGGAAAAATAAAAATAAAATTTTTAAGGTGGGTTGACTTAATAATAAATATCGCAATAAATTAAAATAAGAAACGGCCCTCGTAATAGCTACGCTTTCTTGTATTCTTCCAACTTTGACTCTCTTTTCTGACCGGAAAAAAAGAGGCAATTCAATTCCACAGATTTTCCACCAACAAGATCCTTGCCAATCATCATATTTCTCCCATTATACCCATCCATCTATATATACAACCTATAATCTTTATAGATCTTGAATAACCACAAATAAATACTCCCCAATTTTTCATTTTTTTACTTCATGCAGTGAAGAAGAATCAAGATTTTGTGTCAATTTTCCCCAATTAATTATCATGTCTGGGGGAGTGGAAAGGCATGTGAATTTCCCTGCAACAATGGAATCCATAAGCAAAAAAGGCCAACGACAAGCCCGGTCCGGATGCTGCAACTCGGATCAAAAACCGGGCCCGGTATCATTAGACCATGTTTTAGCCGCCTTGAGGGAAACCAAGGAAGAAAGGGATTCAAGAATTCGAAGTTTATTCAATTTTTTTGATTCGAATAACGTGGGGTACTTGGATTATGCTCAAATCGAGAAGGGCCTTTCGGCAATGCAAATTCCGGCTGATTATAAGTATGCGAAAGAGCTTTTGGATGTTTACGATGCTAATAAGGATGGGAGGGTGGATTGTCAAGATTTCAGGAAGTATATGGATGATAAGGAGCTGGAGTTGTACAGGATTTTCCAGGCTATCGATGTGGAGCACAATGGATGCATTTTGCCTGAGGAGTTAGGGGCTGCTCTTGTCAAGGCTGGTATGTTATTAATTATTCTTCATTTTAGTGAATTTCCTCTATAAAACTGTTTTTCATTTTCGAGATTGCTGTTTTGGTGTCTTTGTGATGATATTAATATGTTGTCTGATAATTTAGGAATGTGATCAGAGCTGGTTGTGCTTGGTTTACTGTTTTATTCTTATTGTTATTACTGGAATCAGATGTTTTCGGGTTTTTTGAGCTATTTTAAACATAGCCCAACCCGAGAAACTGAATAAAAAGAGAATGGAAGAATAGAGAAGAAAACAAAGTTTAGCGGGGATGCCCTGGCCTCCTATAAGCAAAGTGCAATAAGCGTGTCTCCCAAGTGAAATCGCGACTTTTCAGCATCAAACAACCAATCACAGTAGACCTAGGACATATAACCTCAATGTTATCTTTCCAGTGTTCATCTATTATTTGCTTGTTTTAGTTCTTTTCGTTTAATGGTATTGTTACTCGATCATTACTTTTATTATTTCATTATTGGTTACTTTGTTGATCCATTTTAAGTTTCAAGTTGCAGTTAGACTTTTAAATGTGTTAAAATGCTTTGTTATTTAACTTTGGACTGCTTACAATTTTTGGCTGTAAAAATATTCACACGATGTAGCTGACCTGGATGTACAAGTAGATTAAAAAGATTGATAGTAGTAGAGTTGAATACTGGTTAGATTGGGGTGAAGCATTAGATTGGGGTGAAATGCTTCATTGAGTCAATAATTTTTTGTATAGGCTTGAGTATTATGATGATTTGGCTATAGATGAACTGTTAGTGAAGTACAGGTGCTATGAAATAATCCCGTTCGCAGTACTTCAAGTCATTGATATACTGACACTATGCATTAATATTTGATTTCAGGTTTACAATACTGATATTAAAAATGTCGGGAAAAGAGAGAATATGTTACATCACTATAATTCTTAGATTGCAGTGTGCAGTGGTCATTGACTTGGCCAACTTCTACATAATATTGTGTGCATACTATCAACATGTACATTTAATTAGTTAGAAATTTTGGTTTGAATACATATCTAGTTATGGCTCTTAGTTTTACCTGCTTTGGAAGTTCACTAATTTATTTGCAAATGCTACAGCTATAGGTTCTCCTCTAAACCATAATCAATGCTCTGTTCAGCTACCATTTTAACTGTAAAACTATTGGCGGCGAGTTATGAATTTCTATCGCAACATGAAGCACATGAGAAATATTTTTTCTGTATGTAGTTGCAGGACGTTTCATTATGAATGATAATATGGTTCTCCTATCTACTATATGTTGGTAGCTAGTAGCAATGCTTCCATTTTGTTTCAGCTTGCATAAGATGACCCCTCTATGTAGTGCTATATTGGTCTAACCTTTCAGAAAAGCTATTGCAGCCCCCATAGAATTCATGGAAAGCAACAGCAGGCCGTCCTTCATGATATCAACAATGCCCCGTCCTGCAGCTTGCCCGAGGGGGGAGATTTATTGCCTCCATCTGTATTTAGTTTGTATACCCCCTTTTCAGGTCTAACCAACTTTATTATTCTAGGGAGAGAATATATGACATTCTGCCATGGCCATCCAATCCCAAAATTTACTGCTACATTAGCATCCTTTTCCAATGCTCTTTTGTCATCAATCCACAATTTGCTATCAGCTTAATTAACCCCTCCACCTACCAGATCATTCTTGAGGCATTCATCTGGATATTCCTATGTTTGCTGTCATTACGCTCATGAAATAAAGAATCAATAGGGGCAGAAGGATAGTCATGGTCTCTTTTCTTCCCTTTTTCTTCTTCTCGTCATTGAGTAATGATGTATGCTCTCCTTTTCTACTAATTGTTAATAAGATGCTTAATCAAAAAAGATTCAAACTTTCCATTGTACTTCATCATAGATTGGAAGTGGAGAAAAAAGGTGGAAAATTGATATCAGAGTTCACAATTGAGGACAAGGGTGTCTTTAAGGGAAATGGAATGATACTTTCCTATCTTTCTTATTTTGTTTATTTTATATTTCCATATGTAGCTTTATGTTTTAGTTATATTTTGAATTAGTCAAACTAGTTGGTGTGGGTTGTTGGAGATACATGACCTCATTTTCTCGTACATGAGTTTTACATATGTATTATCCTTTTATTCGGATGGAGGTTGGCTATTGGGAGTCATGGAACAACCACTTTAGTTGTGGGTCTAGTTCTGTTGTATATAAACACAACGATCCATGAAAATGACATCAGATTATTTTGGTTGCAAATATAGTTTTTATTGTGGAGTTTTAGTTTTCCTCAAAAATCTATCCATGAAGGTCAAGGGGCCCTTGAACCAGCCTGTATCTTATTTTAATAAAAAAACGATCATATCATTTGGGGAGGATTATTTAGTTTCAGATAGGAATACCATCCATAGTCACGAGTCTCTTTATATACGCGACACCCTTGTCATAGTCAATGAGGTTGTAACTTCCAGGAAGAATCCTCGAATTACTTCTTCTGGCAAATACAATATACAAGTCGGACTTGCACTATGAGTACGTTGTGCGAAAACTCGCTTCTTTTTTCGACTTACTCTTTCCACGCTTGACGCGAAGCGAGGAGATTGTATTTAACCTATGATCAGCATCACTAGGATCACCTTATGTTGCTGTCTTTCATTGGCTCCAGATTAGTCGACCAGAATGGAACTATGCAGTACCAGACACGAGATTGATCTTCCAAAGAACGAGGCTTTTTTCGAATAAGGAGTCTTTGTCT
>CAIGRN010198085.1:0-14134 GCA_903798345.1 Fraxinus anomala | reverse complement strand
TTCATGAATCATGTGAACAAGTGTAAATAATCTAAGTATCTAAGGATTTTCACGTACCGTACCGGAATAAATCGAATCTGTAAAATAGTAAAAGATCGGCTGATAGAGGGCCGGACTTCGGCGGACGGTGTCGGGCTTAGATTGAGTCGCTGCAGCCTCGGAGTTGTGAAGCTCTGGCGTAGAGAAGATGGTCCGGAGGAATTGGGAGGTTCTGGTGGCGGTGGTGAGTCGGGAGGATCGTATGAGGGGGAGAAGATGATTTGGGGGTTTATAATATAGCTTGGGATTGGGTTTTTGGGCTTCTGCAATTTGAGCCAATTTATTTAGGAAAAAAAATATTCGCAACACTTAATTTTTGCAACATTTGGCAAACGCTGCGAAATGTCTCACTTTTCGCAATGTTTGACAAACGTTGCGAAAAGTGAGACCTTTTGCAACGTTTGACAAACGTTGCGAAAGGCTTTTCTTTTGCAACGTTTGATAAATGTTGCGAAAAATAAAACTTTCCGCAACACTCAGTAAAAGTTGCAAAAAGGAGTCTATCACAACATTTTTCTATAAAACGTTGNATTCGCAACACTTAATTTTTGCAACATTTGGCAAACGCTGCGAAATGTCTCACTTTTCGCAATGTTTGACAAACGTTGCGAAAAGTGAGACCTTTTGCAACGTTTGACAAACGTTGCGAAAGGCTTTTCTTTTGCAACGTTTGATAAATGTTGCGAAAATAAAACTTTCCGCAACACTCAATAAAAGTTACAAAAAGGAGTCTATCACAACATTTTTCTATAAAACGTTGGCAAAACTCATTTATACTAACCAATGGCAACATTCACTTACTAAAATGTTGCCAAAAGATCATTTTAGCAACATTTATCAACAAATGTTGCCTTTTTAGTGTTGCAAATGATTATTTTTGTTGTAGTGTGTAAAAAGTCTTTAAAAGTCATGATGAATTAAACTAGACTCGCCATCCAATTTTGTAACACCATTGTGACTTCAGCATCCAATGATTGAGAGGTGAATAAAATAAAGTAGAAAGGCCTCTCGAAAACCTTGCATATTGTACTTCATTTCGTCGTCTTAATTCAATTCTTATTTTATAGTTGGCTAAAAAAAATTCCTCAAAGTTACATTTTGTAAATTCTAAAACCTAGAGAAATAAAAAAATGAATTTTAATTTCACTATTCTGTTTCAAGACGGAAGGCAGGCAGTCAAAACTTCCACTCAGATTCTAACAGAGTTTTGACTAGTACGTGTAGGTGTGCAATGTTCGTGAGTTTTTCCTAGATGCAGAATTTAAGTAGTAAATTAAAATTAGAACACCAAATGTAACATGATAAACTTCGGAAGGAATCATCCACGGGTCTCATGTCACAAGTAAAACAATCCAATAAATCAAATGGCAAAAAATACAATAATTTTAATTTTGCAATTTTACAAAATTAACAAATAACAATCAAAAGAAATCTAAGAACAACTCCCTTATTTTCTTATTCTTTTGACTTGTTTTAAAAGTGTAATCAAACCCCCAATTTTTACTTTATCAACACTTCACAATACTCAATCACAACCACCAGTTAGATTAATAATCATAATTCTTAACTCGTGCAAAGCAGCTTGATCTTTGAACTGAATTGAATATTAATGCACATTGTTTTGTTTCTCCAAATACGTTGAATAGAATGGTTGGCTTTAAATATATTCAATGACACATCATGTCTGTATGAACTCTTTTGAGAATGGTTAAACTGCTCGCTGCTGGTTAAGGGCGGAATTGCTTGCTGCTTGTTAATGATAGAGCTGCTTGCTACAAGTTTAGAGATGAAATTAGGTTTTTCAAAGCTCCAATTCCTTTATTGATTAATCACCTTACTTATAGATAAGATAATTATCAAAGATAAGAATAAAATCTTATATGATTATCTGCAATAAAAATGTAAACTTATTATAGAATATATGCAATTATCATAAAAGATTAATCTTATCATAAAAGATGAAAAAGTATCATAAAAGATATCTTAGATTCTCAGAAGTTCAATCTTATCATGAAAGATGTGTCAAAGATATCCAAGATTATTAAAAGTCCAATCTTATTATCAAAGATTTGCCAAAGGATATCCTATATTTGTTAGAAGTCTAATATAAGGAAAGATAATTTTAATTTAACAACCTTATATTTTTCTTCTAAACAAATTTAAAAATATCTAGAATAATATAAAAAAATTCTGCACAAACTATATATGTATAACAAGAATTCAGATCCTGATATGTAAGAAAAATAATAAAATTTGCAGCTCAAATATTTTGAGAGGATCTGTACTTTCCTAGTGAGTCAGGACTCACTATCGGAAAAAACTGGAAATTTTTTTCTTGTGATCAAGTTATTTTCCAGTGTATGACTGTTAAGAATCAACAAATATATTAAGCAAGCCCATAAATAAAATTTGTAAAAACATGACATATTTTTCCAACAATCTTCCCCCTTAACTTCGTTTAATTTCAAAAACTAATACTAAATTTTTAATATCATGTATGGTGACTGTAATCAATCAATTCTCATAGACTACTCCCCATTTGTCATTGGTCATTACACGTCGTGCTCCCCCTAACTCAAGCATCCCAACACTCGTGTTTTTATTATCACCACTTATGCATCACAAAATCAAAATCTACTACTTCCCCTTTTTGAAATTAACAGAACACCAAATAGTTATGAAGTAAATAGTTTAAGAGTTAGAATGATAGAACCAGACAATTTATGAACTTTTTGGCCCACCATAAATAGTTCGAAATGATTTGGGTCAGAACTGGGGATAGCCAGTACTCTATATGCACTGCCAAAAAGTGTAGGTGGCTTATTGTGACTATCTGGCTCAATTTCACGTGCTTCATCATGTCGAGAGTTCTTTTCTTTGGGGTTTTGGTCGTTGCCATTGTTAGCTTACAAAAAATAACTTGAGAACACAACCCTAGATCAAGAGCAATAGGGAAGGAAATAATTGTGATACATTCTATAATTATCCTTATTTCTTTTATTGGTTTATTAAACTCTCAATTTTCATCATAATATATGGCTGAACCGAACCTTCATATTTGACCAATATGTAGCTTCCACTTTTTAAAATCTCTTGCGCCCAATTTTTCCTTTCATCAGTGAATACTCAATTTTACTGTCAAGTTTAGACTCTGACCATAATAATCTGCAAAAAGTCCACACAAGTTAAACACACAAAATAAGTAGAATGTCAAATTGAAATTCACACTAATTTAATGTTTTTGGACAAATTTCACCATCAAATCAATTACATAATTAGTTGAAATTTATCAAAATAATCATGAAATTTTCATTGAGATGTTTGCTTACAATTAATTTAATTAACTTCTCATATTAAGATGTGAGTATGTGATAGGACTATCTAGATTAATCAATTGTAAATTATGTCCCAACTGTAGTTAACACTTGCACTGATTGTATTTAGAAGTATTCAAATAAGCCACCATCCGATAGGACTATCTAGATTAATCAATTGTAAATTAAGTTCATTACCAAAGACGACTTCACACACCCATGGTTGTAGTTCTCCCCTCCAATGAATCTATTTGCACAACATATTGTAGTGCAAAGAGATATAGATGCTGACCATGTGTCCACACTTAACTACTTGTCACCATAAGATGACAACCAGTTAGTAGATGGTCACAATTTAAGCAACTACAATGTCCTAATAAGTGTACTTATCTGAAAATGATTTACCATAAATTATTGTGAGTACACCAAATAATAGGAGAATCCAAGTTTGTTTCAACAATTACAAACCAATTAGAAATTCACATCTTGTGATATTTGCATGAAAAGTCTCAATTTTTTTCTTTTTATCCTTTTCAATTTTTTTATATAAATAAATGCAACACACTTGCACAAAAAAGTGAACATACAAAATAACACGATAAAGAATATACACATCAAACTGGTTTAATGCATCTTGCATATGCCCATGACTTTTTGCAAAGTTTCAAATTTAACAGTATCTAAAGTCATAGTGAGTCAATCAGCCAATTATCCTTCGATATTTATGTGTTCCAAATCAATTACATTCTTCTCAACTAAGTCCTCAATGAAATGATATCTAATGTCAATGTTCTTAGTTCTAGAATGTCGGACATGATTCTTGGAGATTCTTACAGTACTGATATTATCACAGAACATGGTAATAAAATCTTAAATAATATCATAGTCATTGAGCATTTGCTTCATCCAAAATAGTTGAGTACAGCAACTAAGCAATAAGATTGTTACACATGTAGAAACATCCTCCAGAAGTGTTTGTTTTTCATATTATCCATGTTTCATACCTAATACTTGAAATGCTTGTTGAAGAAGGGACTACAAAACACCAAAGATCCAGGCTCAGTATGTTGAATCAAAACCACAATTATCCAACTTAACTCAAATCAAAACCAAAACACCCCCAAATCCGGTTGCTCAATGGTTGCCCACAAATAGCTAAATGTGAAGATTGTTGTAGCCTTGAAAGTCACCCACAAAGGCTAAGATAGAAGGAAAAAACGGAGCACAGCACAAAGCGAAGAAGGAACGTCGTTTTTCTCTCAATACATGGGCTAGCCAAATTTCACACTCGTGATCAACAGTAACGGAGTAGCATATATAAAGGGGGTTAGGTATGGGCTTTTATGTTAGAAAGTAATAAAGCCAAATAGGAAATATATAAGTGGGCTATCAACCAGAAAAAGCCATCCAAGTTTTGGGTTGGGCCATAAGTAACACTAATTTAATTAAGCTAGTTCAAATGACCCAAGCAAATTATATGATTGGTTTACACAATTGTGGTGTTGATATACAACTTCTGTCATTTGGTCGATATCGACTGAGTAAACAATATTTTATATCATCGCCGAGAGGTCGTTTGACAACAATTTGCCTAACAAACCTCCATCTTGGTGTCAAAGGACCTATAAAGAAAATTATTACGCATTAGTAATAATCTAGAAAGAGAGAACCAATAAAATTGGAAATTATTTACCTCCACCGATATTTAGAAGATCTTTGTAACTTCTAAACTTCACCAACGGAAGACCTTATGCCCATGTTTGAAGGGATTATATTGTTTGTGTATTTTCTCAAGTCTTACAATTTCTTGTGACATAATATCTCTAATGAAAAGTACTCTAACATTAATATGTTTGGTCTGTTCGTGAAGAACAGGATTCTTACATAGGTGTATAGAGGATTGACTATCAAAATATACTACCACATAATCATTTAAAACACAAAGTTCATGTAGAAGGCCTATAAGCCATAAAGCTTCTTTAATAGATATTTAGATTCTGTCGTGGATAGTGCAACTATGTGTTGTAACTGTGATTTCCAACTAACATAAGAGCTAGACAAAGTAAACACATAAGAAGAAGTGGATTTCTTATTATCCTTATCCCCAACATATTTAGCATCAACAAAACCCTTCATTTTAACACCTTCACTATTGACACCAAATCTTAGACTACATTACAAGTTTCTTTTAAGTACCTTAACATCCATTTTAAGGCTTCCCAATGCTCGGACCAATATTAGACATGTGTATCTATTAAGAGTACTGATAGCAAAAGCTAAATCTGGTCTAGTGCAATCCATCAAATGCAATCACATTAGAGTATGGAATCCTACTCATGTATTCTATTTCTTTTTCATTACAGGGAACCTGAACTTTAGATAATGTAAAATGATTAGCTAAAAGTAATGTAACATATTTGCAATCATGCATGTCAAATTTCTTCAACACCTTGAAACATAAGAGGACTAATGCAAAAACAAAACAAAATTTGATATATCTCTTTCAATTTCCATACCTAGGATTCTTTTAGCTTTTCCTAGATCTTTCATATCAAATTCACCATTCAAATTTGTTTATATATTACTTATCCACTTGGGTGATGAACCGACTAGGAGCATATCATCCACATATAGCAACAAGAACGCGTAGTCATTATTAGCACCATCTTGTTGGAAATATAGGCAATGATCAAACTTACTCCGTTGAAACCCTATGGATAGTACAAAAGAATCAAATCTTTTATACCACTCTCTATCCTTTCAAGAAGCACACATCATCAGGTTTTAGTTTGTCTTTAAAACCTTTTGGTTGATTCATAAAGATTTACCCATCAAGTTTACCTTGTAAAAAAGCAATTTTTACATTAAGTTGTTCAAATTCCGAGTCAAAATATACAACCAATACAAATATGACCCTAATAGTGGTGTACTGAACAACAGGTGAAAAAATCTCATTGTAATCAACCCCTTCCTTCTAAGTGTGCCCTTTGGCCGCTAATCTAGCCTTAAATCTTTAAGGGTTCATATGCGCTAGTGCCCTCTTTAACCTTAAATACCCATTTACAATCAACTGTAGATTTATTCTTAGGTATAGGTACTAGCTCCCAAATTTGATTCTTTTCTAAAGAACTCAACTCATCTTTCATTGTCTTAAACCACTATTCGGATTGTTCACTTTTCATCGCCTCCTCAAAGATTTTGGCTCTCTATCAGCTAACTCTTCATAGCTTGTATGAGCAAAAGCTAACTCAGACTGATATCCAAATCTTATAGGTGCTCTAGACAGTTGTCTCTCTCTATCCCTAGTTAAACTATAATCTGCTAAACGATTCTCTTCTTCAGAGTGCTCTTCTATCATTTCTTCCTCTCTATGCTCCATATCAGGTTGTTGAACCTAAGTCTCCACCTCACTCGGTGTAATAGGGACGGATGTTCTAAGTTTTTCTAGCTCCACCTACAACTGATTTCTCTCTTCACCTTGTTCTTCTTCACTCACGTGTTCAGATTCAGTTTTAAGGCACAGTATTTCGCTCTTATTGAATGTAACATCTCTACTAACAATGATCTTAACCCCTTTTTGACTCATATTACATAACCTCTAACCCTTAACACCCTCAGGTAACCTAGAAAAATATATTTTCTAGCTCTAGCTTCAAACTTTTCCTCACTCTGATAAGAATATACAGTACAGCCAAAAGTTCTAAGCATAGAATAATTACTTAGTTTACTAGACCATTTTTCATGCGAAGTATCACCATTCAATGCAGCAGATGGAGTTAAATTAATCAGATAATAAGCAGTTATAACAATTTCTCCCCAAAATAAATTTGGGATACCAGAACTTAACATCATACAAAGCAATTTATCAATTATAGTTCTATTCATCATTTTCTCTACCCCATTTTGTTGGAGAGTGTAAGGAACAATTTTATGCCTTGTTATCCCATTTTCTTTGCCCAGATTGTCAAATTTAGTGTTACAAAACTTAGGACATTATCAGTTCTCAAAAACTTGATCTTCTTACCAATTTGGTTCTCAACTTGTCTTTTCCAATTATTAAAACTGTGAAAAGTATCAGACTTATCTTTTAGAAGATAAACCCACACTTTTCTAGTATAATCATCAGTGATAGACAAGAAATACATATTTCTACCCGAAGTGGAACTACTAGCGGGACACCACAAGTTCAAATAAACATATTCAAGCATGCCTTTAGTTTTATGAACACTCGTGGAAAAGGAAACTCTATGATGCTTACCAAGCACACAATGATTACAGAAAGAAAAATCAGATACACAGTCATTTCCAAACGCTCCTTTTTTATTAAGAAGTCTAATCCCTTTAATGCTCATATGTGCTAGTCTATTGTGTCATTTATGTGTGTGATCAGCCTTAGCAGAAGAGATGGAAGAATCTAAACCTCTTATCAGTTCATCGGTAGTGATATAAATAGCATTTTTCCTGATTACCTTAATAGAAATAGGCGCACCCTTAATCAATTTTAAAATCTCATTTTCAATTTACCAGTGATATCAGCTTTCTCAAATCTTCATATTGAAATTAAATTTCTAGACAGATCATGAATGTATCTAACATCTTTTAAAGTGTACACGAAACCAGTATCAAACTTTAAAGTAATATCATCAATTCCAACAACAGTATTAGCAGAAGTGCACATAGCACAACATTTTCGTCATTGATTCATGCAAATTTTCAAACTAGTTCTTTTGGGATGTCACGTGAAAAGATACACCAGAATCAAGCATCTACTCATGTAAACGAGAATTGATAGTTAAATTCAATTCAGCAGGATAAGCAACATGACTTGTAATCATATAAACCTCACCATCATCAATACTGGAAACAGAAGACAGTACATTCACTTCATCACTCTCCTTACCTTTTACCTTACCTTTCTCTTTATAACATTTTTTTATAAAATGCTCCGTGTTCCCATAGCCATAGCATTTCTTATTCTTAGTCCTAGATTTTGATCTACACCTCCTCTTGCCATTTGTTTTACCTCCATTACTACTTGACTCGCCACCACTCTAGAAAACACCATGACCGTTTTGCCTAAATTGAGTTCTACCCCTCATCATGTGAATCTTACCATTTTTCTTATCATTTTTTTCAGCTCTGATCTCTATATCTTTACTTCTAAAGGAGTCAATGACAATTTCAGGCGTCAAAGTGTCCCTATGATACTTTATCGCATTCTTAACTTCCTTATAGGTATTAGGTATGGAATCAAGTAAGATAATAGCCTTATAGGTGTCAGACACAGACTCTTCACAGTTTACAATATATTTAATAAGTTTGTTAAATACATCCAAATTGTCATCAAGATCTTTTGAATGATCCATTTTAAAACCGAAAAGGGCTCAAGTAAAACTTGTTCGGAGTATATTTGAACAAATACAAGTCTTTCAATTTTTTTCAAAGTTCTTTAGTGGTTTTCTGTTTACCCAATTTTCTCAAAACGACGTCAGACAAGTGTAAAATGATTGAAGTATAAGCAAGCTCATCGGCTTCTTCTTTTTGTTCTTTTGAAAAGTCATCAGGGACATTGCCATCAATGGCTTTTGAAACATTTTGTTGAACCAAAATACCTCTCATTTTTTGTTGCCAGATTGAAAAATCACATTTTCTGTTAAAAGTTCCCAAATCAAAATTGTGAGTTGTCATTTTAAAATAATCAACCAAAAATACGAAGTCACGATCAAACCACACAAAACAAACTTATAGTCGCAGACAGTATATACCGTTCTAGATTTCTAGGGTTACATAATATTCTCGATCTTAGATCAAGAAAATGTTCAAATGGTTAAGGTCTATGTATTTTAAAAGAATTTAAATGTGCAATAAGAGATATGTCAACTAAATAGTTTCACGCACAATATATCACATAGATAATATGCTGAAACTTATCAAATGAACAATTTAATCGCATAACAATTAAAGGCAAGTTGTTCCTAATTTCTAGCACGGGCAATGATTACCCCACATAGTAACCCCAATCCTATTTTCAACCCACAAGATGATGCACTAGTGCTAAAATTAAACGAGATAAGTCAATTTACCAAAGAAGACCTATCTGAGTCCGTAAATAACGAGAGACTAGAATTTACAACTTTAGAGCCACTACTATTCGCCCTAAAGTTTTCAGTAATTGTAGCAACCAATCGAACGTGTAACTAAATCACAAAAGCAGAGGGGCAAAATAGTTGAGATTCCACCATATCACCTGAAACACAAAACTAACACCACAAAAGCATTAGAAATCTTGTTAGAGTAATTCCGTCTAAAGAGAACTTCCCTACCAGATCCCGGACGCGCCATCGTCGCCTGCGACCATTACCACCATGCGCACCACTGTCGGCTGTGCTTTAGGCTGCAGAACCTGCCTGTGGTATTGGATTCTTCAACCGATTACTGATTTGGCCGAAAAACTGGATCGCAGGTTCAGTTTTAAAAGAAATAATCGGACAGATTTCGATTTCTTATTCCTGCCCCTTTTTGATTGGTTCCTCGTTGGAATAGACATACCACCATCACTCTAATACCAAATGTTGAGCGAAAGATTGACCACCAAGGCATTTCGGACTCAGTATATCATATATACCGAGATCGACACAACCAAAGTTACAAACCCAGTTTGACAACCTACACCTAATTCGGTTGCTATTGTATTGCCCACTAAGGACACAAGGTAAAGAGTTACTGTATCCACACAACAGCCACAAAGGCTAAAGAAAAATAAATGTAGAACACAATGCAGAAAGGGAAATCACGAAGCAAAAGAACGCAACCGATATCTCTCAAGAAAAAGGGGCTCAGCAATAACGTTAAACACACAAAGCAAATGACCTGCCAATATATAGTCATAGGTGGGCTATTAGGGCAAATAGTGGTTAGGCCTAAAAACATAATAGGTAACCAATAAGTGGGCCAAATACAAAAAGCCATCCAAGGAATAACTGGTCGGGCCATGTGTAGCTCTAATTAAATTAAGTTACTTCAAATGGCCTAAATATGTTGTAGGTTTAGCTTGTTACATTTGGGGTGTCGATATTTCACTTTAGTCATTGGTCAATGACGTTTGAATAAACAATGATTTAACATCATAGTCTGAGAGGTCGTTTGACAACAATTTGCCCAACACACGAAGCATTTGATATTTTTAAAACTTATAAAAATGAAGTTGAAAATTACTTAAACATGAAAATAAAACACTTAGAAGTGATAGACGAGGAGAATAATTTTCTTGTGATTTTAACTTATTTTGTGAACAGCAAGGCATAGTACATCAATGTTTTACACTTAGAACACAAACGAAATGGTTGGTTAAAAGGAAAAAATAGACATTTGTTGAAATGATAAATACCATGTTAACTTATGATAAGTTGCCATTTAACTCGTGGGGTGAAATTTTGTTGAGTTCATGTAGAATATTAAATAGGATTTCTTCAAAATTCACTAAGACTTCTCCTTATAAATTGTGGAAATGGAGAAAATCAAATATTGGATACTTCAAGATGTGGGGTATCTTGCATATTATAAGAACACGGTCCCTAAAAGACCAAGTTTGGTCCATAAGCATCAACTGTACCTTTGTTGGATATGCTAGTTATAACGAATCATATAACTCCTAAATTTGGAGACCAACGTGATAATTGAGTCAAATAACGTGGAGTTCTTTCATAATACTATTTTCGGATAATGAATTAAGGGAAACTTTTAAAGAGATTCTTAGTTCAAGTGGAACGTGAGAGGAAACATCTTTTAAAGATGTTGATGAATCTAGTGAACGTCTAAGAAGCAAAATCTCGGGAAGGAAAAATATTAGTACCGTAAGCCTTTACACAATCCGGTAAGTATCAAGAAAAATCGGAAAGTATTGTGTAAATACGGTAACCTTGTCAAAGTCGGTAAGTTAGTGCAAAATCCACCATTGTGCAAATCCGGTAAGTTCATCTCTTTGAATCAATAATCCTTCACTTACTTCTCAGAGAACTGTTGTGTTCTTATATATGTTGTATCTTTTGGATGAAAAGTGTTACCACAAAATTGTAATCGAATTCTACATCCTTTGTTTTTATTTTACGCAAGAACAAGTTATTATGGTTCTCACAGCAACGCTTATCTGAATTTTTTTTTTTAATATTCTATCCAATTAATTTCACTCGGTAACAATGACTTGAGCGTTTATAAACAGTTTATAAACATGAGTCAAGCATAGGCTATTTTTGATGAAAAGGCATATCTAATTTTACCAATGGATAATGTTCTCGAAGGATAATGTTGAATCGAGGGGGAGTTCAACTATTTCTACACTTTACCTCTTGTCTCACGAGAATTATGTTTTTTTTTTTCAAACATGATTTCATCTATGTGCATCATGAAATATGTTTTATAGAGCAATGCTCCTCAAATGAGATTAGATTGTGCTGAAGTTAGGCCATGGTTCCACCAAGCCCATTGCCGAGTCATTTCTCAGCATTGGGAAATTCAGCCCATGTGAACCATTTTTACAAGATTTTAATCAATTTTTTTGACCATTGCTGCCATTTTTTTTACTTCCTTCTCAAAAAATTCTCACCTAAAAGGTACAAAACGGGCCCATTGTTGCTAACGCTAAAAAAATTGCTTAAAATGTTGATTAAAATGGTCGCCAGATGGGTGTTCAATATGTTAATGATTGATCATTATACCCTTACAGCACTAGTTATTATGACTATTGTATCCCTTACAGCCCTAAGTATTCCTTATGAATGTAGAGTTTGGGTTCTCAATGAAATACATACGAGGGTATTGATTTCTTTACTTTCTTCTCATTTTCTCTCTATTTTAATATAAACTAAAATTCTTCTTCATGTTGTAAAATTCTTTCAGGTATACTCCACCATCATTCTAGAGATTGATGCTAATTGTCTTCCAATTTTATTAAGTTTAACACGATTTGAAGAAACTCTCTAGAATCCCATTTAATATATGCAAATGATATCAGATAGCATCAATTCACATTAGGATCATGTCCCTTAACCTTTTCTCTCGCCTTTTATTGCGTTATCTTTCGATATTTTTGAATAGTTCACTTTCACTTTTATGTGGTTGTTATGCTTGTTTTATGCAAGTGGTTTTGTATAAATCAACTTTAAGAGTGGTAGGGATATCAGCTTAAGAGTAAGTTCCACCTCTGGAGGCTCCACATGAAAAAGTAAAACCCGAAACCAGCTTATCCTAATTGTTTAACATAATCAAGTGGACTTGTGACCATCAGACGGCAATCCAAATTTGCCCTGCATGAGAAAAACGTTCGTACTTCTTCACAACACCACCAAAATGCCAAAAAATTCAATATTTAAGTTTGCATTAGAGGAAGTCTGAAAGGTTTACTTTGTGTGCTTTCTCAGGCTATCGACATACCAATTATCTTACAGTGATCAAATGTACATATTACATATAAGGTATATTGCCAATCAAATTGATGGGTAGATAACATAATATTTATGTTACGGTGGGAGGTCAGAGGTTCAGTCCCAGCTTCCATTGACTCCAATATCTTACGATAGAAAAAGCATACACGATAGCTAGAAGAGATGCCATATATGTGTAGTCTCAGTTTGTTTTCTGTTTCAAATTCTGGGACTTGGGTCTGCGCCTTTTTGTTCTATCTTCAAGCTAGAGATGAGAAATGTTCAGAAACTCCATTACTCGGATTCTGATACTTTAGAAGATTCAGGAATACACTCTTGGTTTTGATTTCTTCTTTGGTGAATATATATCTTTGTGATCTTAATTTGTGGTCCACTTCACTGGAGTATGAAGTTGAAGAGATATGCCTAAATCAATGTATAGTGAGGCTTTGAGTATGTGAAGCACCTTGTTCAAATTGAGCTGTTTTTTAAATTGTAATTTGCAAATTGATGACAAGAAACAATGGGATCGACTCAAGAGTTTTAATAATTCATAGTGTACATTTGACTAAGCGTATGAACAAGCATTTCAAAGTTCACGAGAAGAAACAATGGAATCAACTAAAGAGTTTAACAAGTCGAATTGTGAATTGGCTAAGCTTTTGAAAAAGCAAATTCACATATTTATTTATTTTTTAGTTAATTAAAGAACTTTTACTGGATGGTCCAAAAAAAAGTGACTTTTTAGACTAGTACACATACGAGGATCTCGTTCCTTTATCCTGATGTTGGAGGCTTATCTTTTATGTATGTCAAATGAGGATGGATAGATCTACATACAAGTACTTCAATTGGGGCTGATTCAAGATAGCCCCTCGCTCTCTTTTTTGGATGCAGCCTTCTCTCCTGAATTCCATGTATTGTAATTCGATCCGAGTGATCTTTAAGTTGTGTTCTTTCTGAGTCTAATGCATGTTGGAAATGGTTTTAAATTAAGTGAAATTGGTCAACTTTGAGCTCCAATTTCAGTGGGACCCGTACTCTGACTTTAACCGACCAAGCATATTCACGTTCTACTCTATGAGGTGATTAACGTGATATATTTATTTATCGAAAATTATTTAGATTTGAAAGAAATATTTGATTTCAAACTAACCCACTTGAAACTATAAACTAGTGAAAATTTTGATTTAATTGGAAATTGTTAAGTTCTTGTCCCACGTAGCAAAGTTAGGAAACTTTTGTGTGATTTATATACTGGAAGTTCGGTAATTAGATTTGGGCCCCAAGAGGTACCAATAGTCTTTGAAAAAGGGAGATCTATATCTTATTGGGTTCGGTCCTAAGCTCTTATGAGCGACG
>CAIGRN010198077.1:0-14787 GCA_903798345.1 Fraxinus anomala | reverse complement strand
AGTTAAAATGTATATTCAGTAAGTATTATAATGCCGAATACAACAAATGTTTATTGATGTGAATCAATATATAATACATCATGTTTGCCAAAAGAATATTCAAGGACAGAGGCTGTTAGGCAGATCCATGAATCATGGATCATGTAGGAATATATCACAACTGAATTGTGGTCCCAAAACAGCAAGAGAAACGGCTAGTACAGCAAGGAGGATTTGTTGCTGAGTCATCAGTGATATGTACAGCTGATGTGGAGGTAGTATGTGATGTTTAATTCTTAACAGCTATCTACCATGGATTGAATTTGCGTATAATATAGTTGTCATTCATCAATTGGTATGCCTCCATATCAAGCACTACACGGGAGGAAATGCAATCACCGTTATAATGGGATGATGTCGAAAAACGACAGATTCTAGGGCCGAAATTTGTACTAGAAACAGTCAAAATAATTGAGAAAGTTGAGAAAAATATCATCGCAGCACAAGATAGGTAGCGAAGTTAATGCAAATAAAAGACCTAAACCTTTAGAATTTGAGATTGGTAATAGAGTTTTTATAAAGGTTTCACCAGTTAAAGGCCAATTACGTTTTGGCGAAATGGGAAAATTGACACCGAAGTACATTGGACCTTTACAAAATAAGAAAAGAATTCGACCAGTAGCTTATGAGTTGGAATTACCGAACATATTAAATAGAGCGGGATATACCACACTTCAATAAAGTTTTAAAATTATCCTTGCAATTTTTAAGCTTTCTTCAAAAATCTTTTTAATTGAATTTTCAATTTTGATTTCGAGTTGCAATCTTGAAACTTTCAAATTTCAATTTTCATACTGTAATTTCAAATTTTTTTTATCAATAAAATTCATTGTTTCCATTAATCTCTATTTCTCTTGTCTCTCTCCCGTGACCTGGGCCTCTCTTTGGTGTGTATTTATTTTTAATTAACTAGTTCACTATAATATCAATTGAAATAAATGCTAATGGAATAAATAATGTTTTATTAAGAAGACAACATAGGAAAAATCTTACGAAAATATCAAAATGCACATGTACGTTACATTGGAAAATTCTTAGTAGAAAAAATATGATGGGCACCCAAGTAGCAATAGTAGCTCCGAAACCCACACAAAATTGAATCAAAACCTCAAGAAAGCTAAAATCTCGGTTTGAAGCTTGACCCAATAATTTATTGAATCAAGGAACCAAATTTTAAAAGGAACATGATCTCTTAATTACAAAAATTATGAACCTTGCTATGAAGTTGTTGAATGTTTCAAAGATGAATCCTTGATAAGCTCGAAAGTAAATTCAATGATGAACAAGAGAAAGCAACCTTGCTTTGATTTAATCTCTCAAAAATTAATTAATTTACAGTGAAAAAATGAGACCATATATATAGGCAACTCATAAAAACCCTAATTAAAACGGAAAACATTAAGAGAGCATCAAACAAATAGAGTTCTAAATGAAAAACAAAAACTTAAACCGCCTTCGTATTTTTGTAAAGTGCTTGAGCACCATATATTCCTCACGCGCTCCTTTTTCAATTGATTTGGCAAGGTTGCTTTCTTCTTATTCTTTATTGAACTCAATTTCGAACTTCTCAAGGATCTTATCTTTGTGGCGTTCAACAATTTCATAGCAAAATTCATAATTTTTGTGATTAAGAGGTCAAGTTCATTTATAACTTTGGTTCCTTGATTCAATAAATTATTGGATCAAGGTTAAAACCTGGAATTTAGCTTTTTGGGGTTATGATTCAATCTTGTGTGGGTTTCGGAGCTACTGTTGCTATGTGGGTTCACTTCAAATGGTATTAGAGCTTTGGTTCTAAAATCGAGGTTATCTTTACCTTTTTGCAATTTTTTCATCTTCTTCATTGAGTTTTCATCAAGTATCCACCATTTCTTGACTCTACACCATCTTCTTGAGTCTTTTACATCAACACAAATACCAAGAATATTCAAGAATTGTTTTGTGCATTAAATTTAGTGCATCAATACAATTTTGTTTCGATCTTTCTTACCTTTGTCATTTTCCTCGTATTTAGTGTCAAAATTAAAAAAAAATCAAAAACAAAAATTCCAGCGAAAAATAAATAAATTTCCAAGCCGAATTGAGGCTTATTCGATTTCAAGAAACACTTTCTTAAAAATTCTTGAAGCACAATTTCTTTCAAGAAATTAATTGAATGTCTAAATATGCATTGGTATCAATTTTTATTGTGAAAAAGGCATAAATCGATTTCAAGAACCACTTTTTTGAAAGTCTTGGTTGTGTTTTCATTCAATTCTTTCATTCCTTCATTTCTTAGGTCTTTTTCTCGAGTCATTATCCTTCTTAAATTCCTTGTACATGTTGAAGCTAACAAGGATGGAAATTTTTGATTGAGATCAATTAGTTTCTTAGAGAACTTGAAAGAAAGCATTGAGAGGAAAATGCCAAATTTGAGTGAAACACAGGTGCAAACATGTGAGGCATACAAATTCTAGTCATTAGGATGTCTGAAAAAGAAGAATCAATATCAAGAGAGAGAGACAATCAATCCTTCATGATGAGGCCACGCAACAACAATTTGAGTGGATGAATGTGGTATTTGAAGAAATTATAGATAGAATGCATCGACATGATACGGTGATAGCTAACTTACAAAGGGGACAACCTAGAGGAGCTCCTAATGTTAGGAGGCAAGGCTAGGCGTGATCCTAGAATTGAATCTAATGATGGGAATGAATTGGATAGTGCTAATGAGGATGATCAAATATCGGAGGTCGAAATGGGTAGGATGAGGAATAGAGGAGATAGGCATGAAATGGGGGTCTAGAGGAGAGATCCTAGAAACTTTGGTGGAGATCGGGTTGATAGGAATTTAGGTATCATTAAGATGAGAAATCCTTCATTCCAAGGTAGAAGAAACAATCTGGAGGTGTATTTAGAGTGGGAAAAGAAGTTGGAGTTGATTTTTGATAACCATAAATATTCTGAGGAGACAAATGTGATACTAGCTATGATAGAGTTCATCAACTATGCATTCATATGGTGGGATCAATTAGCAACAAGTAGGAGGAGTAATCATAAGAGGCCTATTGAAACATGGGGTGAGTTGAAAGCTACCATGAGGAAGAAATTTATGCATAATCACTATTATAGAAATCTTTATCAAAAACTTCAAAGTCTTAGTCAAGGTTCAAAGAGTGTGGAGGACTACCACAAGGGGATGAAGATAATAGCTATGATTAGGGCGAATGTTAAGGAGTATATGGAAACCACAATGGCTAGGTTTTTTAATGGTTTACATAGGGAGATAGTCAATGTAGTGGAGTTGCAACAATATGTGGAATTGGAGGTTATGTTACAAGTGGCTATGAAGGTGGAATGAGTTAAAAAGAAAAGGAGCAGATATGTATTCTCTGGCTTTTAATCCTTCTTGGAGACCGAAGTGGGATAGTAATCGAAGTGATGGGACTTTTTCAAAGGTTAAGACCGAACCACCAAAGGGAAAAGAGGAAATAGCTAGCAAAGTAAAACCCAATCGGATTTCCAACCTTCTAGGAATAGGGATATCAAATGTTTTAGATGATTGGGCTCATGGCAAATTGCTTCTCAATGCCCAAACAAAAGGTCAATCATCTGGCGTGATAATGGGGAGGTTGTGAGTGATAGTGATGAGATGCCTAACTTGAAGGATCCTAGCAATGGTGATGGGTGGAGTACCCAGTAATAGGTGAAACACTGGTTACGAGGTGTGCTTTCAATACATATCAAGATGGATAACATGGAACAGCAAAGGGAGAACATTTTACATATTAGGTGTCATGTGTTAACAACAAGGTTTGTAGTATGATTATTGATAGGGGGAGTTGTACCAATGTTGCTAGTACTACCCTTGTAGAAAAATTGAGATTGAATGAATGTGGAGATATTGTATCTAACCTACTCCATATCATCTACCTTAATTTATGCATTAAGAGCAAACCTCGCAATAAGAGATTCACCTTATATAGGGTACTTTACCCCAATCATCATTACTAGCATCCTCCAGCTCGAGCATCTCACCACTATCACTCTGATTCTCTGTCACCACTTTCCTATGTCAGGCAAAATCATTATCCTTTTGTTTGATCATTTTGATGCAATGTGCCATAAATCCAAGCATTTAAAAAATTTAATATCTTTATTACTAGAAGGTTGAGAATTAGATTGGTTTATTTTTGCTAGCTACCTCTTCTTTTTCCTTAGCTTTACCCCATCTCGGTCTCCAAGGGGATTAGAAATCGTAGAATAATTTGCTGCACTTTTTCTTTTCAATTGCCTCTCCACCGTCATTGTAATGTGTATCATATCTTTTAACTCCACATAATGTTTTAACTACATTGGCTATATCCCTATTTAACCATTCAAAAACCTGATCATTGTGGCCTTCCTAACTACATTGGCCCTTATCATAGTCATTTCCATCACCTTATGGTAATCCTCCACACTTTTTGAACCTTGAGTAAGGGTCTGTAATGTTTGATAGAGGTCCCTATATTAATGAATAGGTACAATTTTCCTCCTCGTGAGAGCTTTTAGTTTACCCTAGGTTTCTATAGGTCTCTCATGATTTCTCCTCCCATTTGTCACCTATTGATCCCACCATATTATTGCATAATTAGTGAATTCATTGACAACTAGCTTCATTTCTTCTCCTCTAAGTAGTTATGCAATCAAATATTGATTCCAACTTCTTCTCCCACTCCAAATAGACTTCAGGGTCATTTTTATCTTAGAAGGAAGGTATTTTCATTTTAATATTTCCAAGGTTTCTATCTACCCCATCTAGGGTCTCCTCTAAACCTTTCACGTCTATATCCTCTATATCTCATCGTACCCAATTCAGCCGTAGAGATTTGGTCATCGTTAAATTTAGCCCTTGGGTTAGGATCACGCCATCTTGTATCTTACCATTAGGGACTCTTTGTGGTTGTTCCCTTTGCAAATTTGTAATCACCATATATCTTGCATATATCCATTCTATCCCTAATTTCTCCTAACACCACATTCATCCACTTTAATTGCTTCGACCTGATTGTTCTCCTTCCTAGATGTAGAATCTCTCTTCTCAGTCATTTTTCTGGCTCAAAAATAGAAATTTATTCACTATAAAAAATAATATCATGTGTTTACACTCAAGTGTTTCACTATATTGACTTTTTCTTGATAATAAACTCACCATTCTTGCATTTTCCCTCTCTTTGCTTTTCTTGTCAAGTTCTTTATGAACTAACGAAAATCAATCAAGGATTCAATCGTTGCAATGTTCAAACTAACTGATTTATGTGCCAAAAATGAGAAATGAAAAGATCACAAGCTGAACAAAATAAATGATTTATGTGCCAAAAATTAGTAAGAATGTGTTTCTTGCAAAATAACATGCCAAGAAAATATTTCTTGAAATTGATTTTTGCTTTTGATGAATTTTGAAGATTATTTGGAAACGGTTTATACTTTCTTTTGAATTTTTGTTTTTTATGCAAATACGATTAACTTAAAGGAATTGAGCAATCACAAGATAAGAAATTAGTAAAAATCAGCGTTGGTGTTAATGGATTCTGCACTAAGGAATTCTTAAATATTGTTAGCAAGATTTTTGATAATGACTCTGAGATCGTGATGAAAACCCAAACGAAAGAGACACAACAAGAAAATGGAATGGAAAGCATAATAAGGAAGAAAATCTGATTTAGAGCCAAAATTTTGATACCAATTGATGTGAATCATTGAAGGATGAATTTTGAAACCTACAACAAGAATATACCTTTCCAAGAAAGCAAAAATCAGATAGAGGAATCTTGATCCAATGATTTCTTGAATCAAGAACCAAGGTTTTAGGATTGAACGCCACAAAGATGGAAATATTTGATAAGTTCTTGAAAGTCCAAATCTGCTAGGTCCTATCCCCATCCTTGCCCCAAACAACGATACTTATGCATAGTAGTGTTTGTTGTGCTCTCACCGTGTAGCCAATTTAGCCTTTGGTCCTGCAAAACTATGGGTTGCGCATGCAACCCATTAAGTCGTGACCTCATCGATCACCTCTATGCTTCTTATGTGTAAAGAAAATTTTCATCCCAAAGGTCTAAATTGCATCCAAAAGGAGATTGACCATTTCAAACCTTGAGAAGATTAATGACAATGCCTACAAATTGAGGTTTTAGGTGAGAATAATGTGTTTGCTACTTTTAGTGCTGCTGATCTTTCTATCTTTGATGCAAGTGATGATTCATGGTCGAATCATTTTGAAGAGGGAGATGATGATGAGTATTATGGAGGGCAGACTAGTAAAGATAGCATATACATATTCTGGAAGGACCAATAACAAGATCAAGAGCAAAAAAGATCAAGGAAGCCATACAAGAAATTGTCTAAACTATGTGGGTTGAGAGTTCAAGTTCAATGAGCAAGACATGGTTTTAAGATGGACGTAAAGGAAGAACCAAATTTAGTGCATTTGATGCAAGCTAAGGAAGCGGGAGTAGATTCAGAAGGACATGCCTCTAGGGCTGGGTGTGGGTTGAGTTGGATGATTTTGAGTCTAACCCAAACCCAACCCAACATATTCGATTTGACAATAATTCAAACTGAAACTAACCCATTCACGGTTGAAACCCAACCCAATCCTAACCAACCAATTCAGGTTGGGTTGATTGGTTTGGACTTAAGTCCAATTCAAGTTGAACAATTTTTTTATGTGCCCAATGATTGGGACCTTTTTCGTTGAATTTGAAGAATTTGTTTTTAAAAAATTTGATACCGTTTCAATTTGGACCCATTTCAATCATATTAATTTGAAAGGCCTTAAGTCGATTGAAGTTAGATCAATGGTTTGTGTGGTCTTATTCCATTCCAATAGAACAATATAAATTAAAAATATTATAATACCTGTTAAATAGATTATACCATAATCAAATAATCTAAATACATATTGAATACCTGAATATTATACTTATTGAATAAAATGAATTCAATATAAATACTAAAAATGTTAAATCATTTAAATTCAATACAAAATCTCCTCCTTCAATCCAAGTGTTCAGAAAATTGAGTCAAAAAGTTGAGGTATGAGCAACAATGAGAAGTAGAAGAGACAAGAGACGCGAAACACAGGAGAATTTTGATCATTAGGTTTTTGGTTTTATGTACTAATTTTCTTATTAATATTTTTTAATTTATTGGGTTGTGTTGGGTTGAGTTAGGTTTTAATAGATAACCTGGAACCCAATCCAACCTGACCTAAATTTTGATTTCCTAACTCGAACCCAATCCAATTGAACTAAAAAAATCAATTCAAAATGGTTGGTTTGGGTTTGGTTGATAGATTTGACTGGTTCGGATTGGTTTTTGCCCAGCCATTGACATGCCCACACAAGGCCTAAATTCCCTTGCCCACACAAGCATTAAATTTTGCACAATCTGATGGCAAAATGGTTGAATTCGTACGCATGGTACAAAAATTACCAGAGAACTCTATTTGTGTTTTCTTGATGTTTTACCAGTTAATTAGGATTTTTCAATCCATCTATATAAGATTTTATTCATTGTACAGAGAACAACACATTATTTTGAGAGATTAATTATATAGTGAGGATTTGCTTTCAAGCTTGTTCTTAATTGAACTATCCAAAACTTATCAAAGATTTTCAATCTTTATGGCATTCAACCCTTCAAACCTTGGATTTTTCAAGAAATTATTGGGTCAAGGTTCTTTATCTGATTTTAGCTTTCTTTAGCTCATATCAAATCTTGTGTGGGTTCTAGGGTACTATGAAGGAGTTCACATCAAGAAAACGTGGCATTAGGTTTGGGTTCACATGTGAGTAAAACGTTTCAGCTAAAGAATGTCCAAATTGCATCCAAGAGGAGATGGACTATTCCAAATCCTTGAGAATATTAATTACAATTCCTAAAAACTAGACCTTCTGCTCCTTTATTAGCTTGACAGTGCACTTTTTCATGGATTGACCTTACCAATTTAGCCTTCTTTTTCCCATCTAGACTACCTCTTTCATCAACAGGTAAATGAATTAAATCCAAATAAGTTAATAGATTAAAACTATATACAATTTTAAAAAGTGTATAAGAAGTAGTAGAATATATGACCCTATTATATGCAAATTCTATGTGTGGCAAGCAATCTTCCCAACTCTTTAAATTCTTATTGACTATAGTGTGCAAAAGTTATGTCAATGTCCTATTGACTACCTCAGTTTGTTCATCTATATGTGGGTGACAAGTAGTAGAAAATAATAGTCTAGTTCCCAACTTATAACCACAATACTCCTAGGTATCCCGTGAAGTCGCACTATTTCCTTAAAGAATAAGTTAGCTATGTCGTGGCATCATCTGTTTTATGACAATTTGAGTGTGGCATCTTACTAAACCTATCCACTACCACATATATGGAATCTCTACCGCTTTTAGTTCTAGGTAATCCTAATACAAAGTCCATAAACACATCAACCCAATGTTAAGTAGAAATAGGTAAAGGTGTATACAAACTTTGTGGTAAAACATTAGACTTAGCCTTTTTACATGTAATGCATCTACTACAAATGCGATTAACATCTATTTTTGTTTTAGGCCAATAAAAATGTTATAACTACCGCGATTGCGTAAAACAACCAAATTCCACTTTTTTTTTCAGGAATAGTACATGAGAAGCATCCCCTTTTGTAATACACGACACAACATAGTTAACCGACTGGCTTCCATTTTTGTTTTATTGATTCCAATGCATCCAACTTGTTTCCGCCTTCATGCCCAAAATGAAACTTAAACTCTTGGCCTCTGTAACTTGACCAAGTAAATGCATGGCTTCATTGATCATATTTGCTCGCGATCTCGTCATTGGTTCCTCTACAAGTTGAGCCAGATCGTTGTAAGTTTGTCGTCCTCCATGGATCCTTTCAATATGGCTTCATTCATCGTAGAAAAAACAACACATTATTTCATAGATTAATATCTATCTTATTCTTAATTGAACTAATTCGAACTTATTAAAGATTTTCAATTTTTGTGACGTTCAATCCTTCTAGCCTTGATTCTTGATTCAAGAAATCATTGGGTCGGTTTTATAACTCTGATTTTATTTAGCTTTCTTGGGGTTCTAGTAAATCTTTAATGGGTTCAAGGGTATATCCTGCAACAGGGCTCACATAAGATGGTATCAGAGCTTTGACTCTAAAATCTAGATTTTGTTCTTTATCTTTCTATTTCCAATTCTTCATCTGTTGTTTCCATTGAGTCTTCATCATATTCTTTGAGTTAGTCATATCTAAAATCATACTGAGAACATTCAAGAATTATTTTGTGCATTAATACTAGTCAACTAACATAATTTTTTTACGGTTTCTTACCTTGTGTTGATTTTTTTGTTTATTTAGTGCAAACAAATGGAAAAAAAAATGAAAATCCAGAAAAAAAAAAGTCAAGAAAATTCAAGAAAAAAGGTAAAGAAGTCAAGAAAATGCATATCCAATTTCAAGAAACACTTTCTTGAAATTCTTGTGGAGAAATTTTCCAAGATATACAATCTTTATAGTCATTCACTACATATATCATCACTGGGTATCAATCTTATTGAGAAAAGGTATAATTCACCAAGAAACCCTTGGAATTCTTGTGGTATTTTCCAAGAAACACCACATTTATACTCCTTTGATCTTTCCTTTCTTGAGTCCTATTATCCATCTTGTTTCTTTAGTTCTTGGGTTTGAACATTACAAAGGCTGAATTCTTGATTGAGTTTAGTTAGTTCCTTACAGAACTTGACAAAGAAAGCATAGAGAGTATAAAGGCAAGAGTGGTGAGCTTATTAATGAGAAAAAGTCCATATTGAATGAAACACTTGAGTGCAAACATGTGAGAATTATGTTTTTCTAGTTATTAAGATGCCTGGAAAAGAAAAATCTACATCTAGGGTCCTGAACAACCAATTCTTCATGTTGAATGTTATGCAACAACAATTTGATAGGTATGATACAGTGATTGTAAACTTACAAATGGGGCAACCCAAAAGAGTGCCTAATGTTAGGAGGCAAGATAGGTGTGATCCTAGGGTAGGATTTGATGATAAGAATAGTGAGAATGAGAATGACCAAATCTCGGTGGTTGAGGTGAGTAGGATGAGAAATAGAAGAGATAGGTATGAAAGGTGGTGGTCAAGATGGAGATAAAATTGATCGAAATTTGGGCAGTATGAAGATGTAAATTCCTTTATTATAAGGCAGAAACTATCCTAAAGTGTATTTGGAGTGGGAGAAGAAGTTAGAGTTGATCTTTGATTGCCATAATTATTCTGAGGAGAAAAATGTAAAACTAGTAGTGATAAAATTTACTAATTATGTAATAATATGGGGGGATTGATTAGCGACAAATAGGAGGAGAAATCATGAGAGGCCTCTATAGAAACATGGGACGAATTGAAAGTTATCATGAGGAGATCTTTATCAAAAACTACAAAGCCTTAGACAAGGTTCAAGGAGTGTGAATCATTACCATAAGGAGGTGCATGTAGCTATGATTAAGGGCCAATGTTGAAAAGGATAGGGAGGCCACAATGCCAGATTTTTGAATGTATTTTACATAGGGATATAACCAATGTAGTGGAGTTACAAGACTATGTGGAGTTGGAGGATATGGTCCATATGGCTATAAAGGTGGAGAGACAATTGAAAAGAAAAGGAGCACCAAGGTATTCTTCAGGTTCTAATCCTCCTAGGAAACCGAAATAGGATAATAGTATGAGTGATGAGGCTTTTTTCAAAGGGTATAAGACCGAACCACCAAGCGGGAAAGAGGAAGTAGCTAGCAAAAATAAACCCAAGTCAAATTTCTAACCTTTTAGTAATAGGGATATCAAGTGTTTTTAAATGCTGGGGTTCTGGGTACATTGCTTCTCATTGCCCAAACAAAAGGATAATGATCTTGCACGACAATGGGGAAGTGGTGTCAGAGAGTGATATTGATAGTGATGACCTGAGTTTGAGGATGCTAGTGATGGTGATGGAGTAGACTATCCAGTAGAAGGTGAAGCACTTGTTACGAGCTCTTATACACAAAATAAGGTGGATGGTCTGCAGTAGCAAATAGACAACATATTTCATGCTAGATGCTAATTTAACAGTGTATGTAGTATGATTATAGATGGGGAGTTTTACCAACGAAGCTAATACCACCTTTGTTGAGACGTTGCCCTTGTCTATGTTAAAACATCCTATACCCCGTAAGTTGCAGTGGTTGAATGAATGTGGGGACAAGGTTAACAAGTAGGTCTTGGTGAGTTTTACTATTGGGAAGTATAGTGATGAGGTAATGTGGTTCCTATACATTCTAATCATATCTTGTTGGAAAGGACATGGCAGTATGATAGGAAGGTGATACACGATGGATTTAAAAATAGGTACAACTTTGTCAAAGATGGAAAAAGCGGTTACTCAATTCCGTTAACACCAAAGTAGGTCTATGAGGATCAGTTAAAGTTAAAAGGTGAGGAAGAGAAGAAAAAGAAATAGAGGCAAAACAAGAGTGAAACCGAAACTTCAAGAAAAAGAGATAGTAGAACCACAAGAGAAAAAAAAAGTCTGTAGAGGGAAAAGAAAAGTCAAAAGCTTTTTGGCAAAATAGAGTGAAATTAAGAGGGCTTGTGTGGAAAATCTACCTTTGATATTGCTGGTTTACAAAGAATCATTCCTTAATTATGATGGAACTAACCAACCCCTTCCTATCTTGCCTATTTCTTTATTACAGGAATTTGAAGGCTTCTTCCTTGAGGACATGTGCCTAGTGGGTTGCCATCCATTCGAGGTATCGAACATCAAATTTATTTTATACCTAGAGCTATTATTCCAAATCGGTCCGCCTATAGAAGTAATCTCGATGAGACAAAGGACCTTCAAAAGCAAGCGGAAGAGTTGATGAGCACACGGTACATTGGGGAGAGCATGAGTCCATGTGCGGTGCCAATGTTACTTGTGCCTAAAAAGAAGGGGACGTAGATTAGATGATATTATGGTAAAGTATCGTCATCATATACCTATATTAGATGACATTATTGATGAATTGCATGGATCATGTATTTTTTGTAAAATAAATTTTAAAAGTGGATATCACCAAATTAGAATGAAAAAAATGATATGAGTGGAAAAATGATTTTAAGAAGAAATGTGGATATGAGTGGTCAGTTATGCCATTTGGACCCCCTAATGGCACTTAGAACATTCACGTGATTAATGAACTACGTTTTGTGTAGAATAAATGTGGATATGAGTGGTTAGTTATGCCATTTGGACCCCCTAATGGCACTTAGAACATTCACGTGATTAATGAACTACGTTTTGTGTGCATTCATCAGAAAATTCGTAATAACTTATTTTGATGGTACACTTATGAGTATTGCGTCTAATAGGAATGTTAAGTTTCTTAGCTACATTTGGAAAATTTTATGGGGTAAGTTAGGAATTGAAATGTTTTTTTCGATTACTTGTCACCCACAAACATATGAACAAATAGAGGTAGTTTGTAGAACATTAACTCAACTTTTGCGCACTATAATTAGTATGAATTTGAAAGTTGGGATGAATGCATTCTACTACTTCTTATATAGTTTTAATCTACTAACTTCGCTGGATTTAATTCCTTTACATGTTGATGAAAGAGACAGTTTAGATGGGAAGAAGAAGGCTGAATTGGTAAGATCAATCCATGAGAGGGTTTGACTTCAAATTGAGAAGAAGAATAAACATTAAGCATCTCAAGCTAATAAAGGAAGGAAGCGTGTAACATTTAAGCCAAGTGATTGGGTTTCGATGCACATGCGAAAAGAACATTTTCCAACTCAAAGAAGGTCTAAATTGCATCTTAGAGGTGATGGACAATTTCAAATAATGTAAACTCACGTAGCAATAGTAGCTACGAAACCCACACAAGATTGAATCACAACCCCAAGAAAGCTAAAATCCCGGTTTGAAGCTTGACCAATAATTTATTGAATCATGGAACCAAAGTTATAAAGAAACTTAGTCCTTTAATCACAAAAATTTTGAACCTTCTATGAAATTGTTGAACGCCACTAAGATGAGATCTTGATAAGTTCGAAATTGAGTTCAATGAAGAACATGAAGAAAGCAACCTTACTTTGATTTAATCTCTCAATAAGGATTAATGGTCAATGAAAAGAATGAGCCCTATTATAGGGAACTCATAAAACTTCTAAACAATTCAGAAATAATCTAAAAGTTATCAAAACAAAAGAATCAGACTTAAAATAGAACTCTTAAAACTCGTCCAGATTTTAACCCCTTGCGACCCACATTAGACCTGCTTAGGGGTTAAAGCAACTATTACGGACTTTCCATATTTGAGGAATTGCACCTATTTTTGAATCCATCATATATCACCTTTCTATACTGTCATGGCATTCCCAACAAAATTTTCCCAACATCGATAGGAACCACATCACTATACCTCCCAATTGTAAAGCTCACCAAGACTTTCTTGTTAAACTTAACCTCTCCACATTCATTCATCCACTGCAAGTTATAGGGTTTAGGATGTTTTAACGTAGACAAACCCAACTTCTCAACGAGGGTGGTACTAGCTACATTGGTTCAACTCCCCCCTCCCCCCATCTATAATCATATTACGTACCTTCTTGTTAATCTAGCATCTAGTATTGAATATATTCTTTATCTGTTGCTCCACACCATCCACCTTAATTTGTGTACTAAGAGAACGCCTTGCAACAAGTTTTCACCGTCACTAGTATCCTCCAACTTGGGCATCTCATCACTATCACTATCACTCTCATTCTCAGTCACCACTTCCCTATTGTTACGCATGATCATTGCCCTTTTGTTTGGGCACTAAGAAGCAATGTGCCTCGAACCCAAGCATTTTCACCTCCCTATCCTCCTCAAGCATTAAAAACACTTGATATCCCTATTGCTAGAAGGTTGGGAATCTGACTTAACCCCCTTTTGCTAGCTACCCTGCTTCGATTTTCAACGAGGATTAAAACTTGAAGAGTATCTCGCTGCTCCTTTTCTTTTTAATACTATCTCCACCTTCATAGCCATGTGCACCATGTCCTCCAACTCCACATGATATTGTAACTCAACTACATTGCCTATATCACTATTTAATCCACTCAAAACTCTAGCCATTGTGGCCTCCCTATTCTCCTCAACATTGGCCCTAATCATAGCTACCTCTATCTTTTTATGATAATCGTCCACATTCCTTGAACCTTGACTAAGGCTTTGTAGATAAAGGTCTCCATAGTAATCACTGGGCACAAATTGTCTCCTCATGAGAGCTTTCAATTCACCACATGTTTCTATAGGTCTCTCATGATTATTTCTCCTATTTGTCACTAATTGATCCCACCATATTATTGCATAATCAGTAAATTCTATCACTGCTAGTTTTACCTTTTCTCCTCAGAACAATTATGCAATCAAGGATCAACTCTAACTTCTTTTCCCACTCCAAATAAACTTTTGGGTCGTTTCTACCTCGGAATGAAGAATTTCATCTTAAACTATCCAAATTATGATCAATTCTATCTTTCGCTTGACCAACAACATCTTTAGGATCTCCTCTAGGCCACCTTTCATGCCTATCTCTTCTATTCCGAACCCTACTCACTTCAGCCATTAATATTTTGGTAGTCCTTATTCTCACTTTCTACTTCATTCTTATCTTGAAATTGAATATGCTTTTCTTGAATTTTCTTTGCTTTTTTAT
>CAIGRN010198024.1:0-21045 GCA_903798345.1 Fraxinus anomala | reverse complement strand
AGCTGCGGTCCGTGACACCAGGCCTCTCAAATAGCCTTGGAATTTGTTATCCATTTTGTTCGGTGCTTTCTTCAATATCAAGTCACTAGTTCTTCCAACTTGCATCTGTTTTAGTTCCAATTCATCATTGCAGTGATTGTTGATTCTGCCTAAACTGAGGTTTAATCTGATATTTCACCAGCAGGTCAGGTTCCTATTAGCTAACAAGAATTTACAGATTTTAGCTGCTATGAATGTTGGTTGCTTCGACAAGATTAAAACACGACAACAGGTGGCTAGAGAGTTTCCTCGAATCCCAGCTAAATTTGAAAACACACAAGTTATCAATGATTCTTTTTTTCAACAAAACTAGAGATTCAAATGGGAGAGATTGATGTAGGACAATCCTATTGTAAGTAAGATTAGAATTAAATATTTATAATAATATGTCTAGTTGTAATAAATATTATCTTTTATTATTATGTTGTTTAGAATATGATTTCTTTTCTTTATTGATTAGAATAAAATTTCTAATTTCTTTTCGATTAGGATTTTAGTTTATTTCCTTTTAGAATTTAGTTTCCTTATATTAATAGGATTGGAGAGTAGTTTTACCTATAAATACAAAGGCATTGTACATTTTTTCAACAATAATCAATTATAATTCAATATATACAAGACATGATTGTTCAAAAATCATTCTTATTTATTACAAGAATTCCTTAACGCTTCCACACCAGGATCAGCAAGGCTTTAGAATAAGACACTACAACTATCGCAATTGCAGTTAGAAATAAAACATACTCACATCAACATGGAGGGAGAGTTTTTCAATTTGTTCACTATATTGAGGCAAAGCTTGAACCATCTTTTGCAAGTCCCGAGTAGACAAATTGCTAGCATCTCTGCACAAAAATTAATGCCTAGTGAGAAAGACCGACAGTAGCCAACAAGCACTACTAAAAAACAGAAGCAAAAAATAAGCCAATATACAGAATAAAATTCTGAAGCTAGCAACCAGAATCTGTAACTCAATAGACAATTAATAAAAGAAAATGTGTGGTGGTTTTAAAAAAAACATATAATCAATTTACATGCTAGGGAAATTCAATTAATGGAAGTCATTAAATGTAAAACTAGTTAAATTGAAATGAATGTAAAAAATCTTTCCAGAAATCCATATAATCTAGCAAATAAACAAAAGCAAATCCTTCACATTGGGTCAAAGAAAAAACATTATCTCTTCAGAAGCTCTGGGATGCATGAGATGCATCTCCCATCAAATATGATGTCTAAATTTCTTTCACACAATAAAAAAAGTTAGAAATCATAATATGCCCATCTCATAACATGAAGAGATGCATAAATCTCACATCCAAAGTAGGGGTCCAATACAGATTCCAAGAACTGAATTTCAGCTGACAGTTATAAGCAAAGATCGTTCATGATGCATAACTTGAGCCAACCTTGAACTGTGGATTTGTGCAGCTTTGTTTTTTGATACGAAGTTAGTCATCTTCTCATGCAAACGTTCACTAGCCTGACAAAGCAACCATTGACCAAAGAAACTTCATAACTTTTGAAGACCTAAAAGAGGGATAACAAAGAATTTTGTGTCTTCTACATACATCAGCTATATGTGAATGGCGAAGCTCTAGCCAAATTGGGTCATGATCCTCCAAAAGGACCTCTTTCTTCTCAGGAAGACCACCTGTTCTATTTGGAACCTGTGCAGTATCATACCTGACATAAATAGGCTGAGAAATATATGGACAACAATGCAACTATGGAACATAAAAACTTGAGGTCTTACCTCATGCACATATTTATTTCCTACCATATTAAGTAAATCATGGCACATGGCATCATATGTCCATTCATGTATGATCGGAGCAATCTGCATATGAAAATAGATACGTTAAGCACGATGACTGCAAAATTGGATTTCACGACTCTATGTTAATAAAAAAATATGACAATAAGAACCTGGTCTATCGATCTATCCAGGATGAGCAACTCGCATGTCTCCGACTGAGGGAAGTTTGGGAGGTTTTTGTATTTCATGAGACAATTCCAAACACCAGCAGCAAGTTTTGTAGGAATTAGATCACGAAATGTTGTCATTGTGTTAGGATCAAGGGATTTGGTCGCACGGTAGCGCACTAATGGAAATTCCTGTCAGAGGACAATATTATGCAAGCCTTGAGACTATCGTGAATATGTACGTACTATGGATTAATAGATAAGCACTTAACTCCATACCCGCAATGATGCAAAGACTGTAGCTATGCGGGTGGCCATCAAATTCAAACATTCATCGCCATTGCGAGAACTTTCTTCCTCCCCAAAGAGTTCCTCAAGAGCTTTCTCATTATCAGTGATAAAACCCTACAGTTATATTTATTGTGTCACTACATGTAACAACAATCTTGTTGAAAATTTCAGCTAATTTGGAACTATGCAAGAGAATGAGATTCAAATGAGTAGCAAGAATAGAGAAGCAAAAAATGTCACAAGTGATGAGGGACTGTGCAAGGGGAAATGTAATTGTAGTCACATATGAAATAAGTATTGGTAAAGTTTAGCAACAAGGTTGTCAATCACGATCGTTATTTGACTTTGATCGGTGAAGGGGTCTTGCAGATTGATTCATTTAATCAGATCGAGGATCGTAAGGTTCTACAAAAATACTAATAATTAAAATATTGAAGTAGAAAAATGTCGAATATTCTTAACAACAAACTAACAACTATAACTAACTAAAATAAAATTATAAACCATGGTTGCAACTACTTTATAAAGGTACATAATATGTAAAATAATAAACTCGAACATGATGCCAAAGTCAAACCAATAAATTTTCAAGCATGTCAATCATCAAAAAGAAAGTCTTTATCATTGTTTTCATATTCGTCTATCAAAAAACCGTCTTCCTCAAATTATCATTATGAGCCATCTTCATAAATTTTCAAAAATCTCATCACTTGTATGAGGTATATTTGCAAAACAATTTAATATTACACTTCATAAAATTTGCAATTCTTTTAAGATCCATTACGATCCTACAAGTTTGTGATGTTCAAAGCCGTCCGTATCGTTTTATCATTTTGGGATTGTAGAACCCAGTTATTGAATGGTACAATCCTGGTAATTTTAACAACCTCGTTGAGCAACATGCTTCCCCTCTCCCTTTCTCAGCTCCCGAGAAGCAAAAATATTCTGATAAAAGCATTACTCAATGTGGAAGCAATTCGTAGGTAGTCTTTTTCATGAGTATCGGAGAAAACCTCTCTACGGTCTGTGATTAGGTGTTGCATTATTTTACTAATATCAAACACATTTCTAATCATTGGCAAAAAGAGCGAGCATTTCTAATCATTGGCAAAAAGAGCGAGCATCTTCATAAAAAACAAAAGGTTAAGAACTCCAAGTTGTTTTGTCTCTTCCTTTTATCATGATGAAGGAATATCTAAACAATAGCAGAAATCCAAATGTAGAATAGACTCAGTCTAATGTACCTGACTATCTATGGGAAAATACTCCAAGTTCATCTGCAGATTTGAGAACCAAAATGAGAACAAAACAAATCTAGCACTACCAAATAAAGCTAGAATATCAGAGAAGATTTTGGATGTAAATATAACCTCTCTTAAGGCACCAATGCTAGACATAACACCTCTGTCCCTCTTTATGTGATTAACCAATTCTTGGGTAACAGGTGAACTAAAGAAGACAAATGCCCTAATAACAGAACAAATAAGGGGAAAGAGAAAGAGAATAGAAACGATTAAATCAGACCCAAAATTATTTCCCTGTTGATTTCAAAAATTTGCAAAACAAACAAGACAAATAGGAAAGATAATAAACATTTAGCGAACTTTCTGTACAATGGCGATTTTCCAGAAATATCATGACAATGCTGCATACAAAATAAAAAATGGATGAGTGAGTGAAGAGAGAGAGAGGATGGAAGAAACAAGAAAATTTGCTGCGCTTAATTAAATTTAACATAATACATCTGCCAAAATAAAGTAACTCAGTCATCTTTCAAAATTGAAGTGTTCTCACACACATATGTGCATATCTTTCTAGGGAGAAAGAGGTTTAAGATGTCTCTAATAAAATAAGCTCTGGAAAAATTGAACGCAAAAACAAAGAAAATCCCATCTCATCTTGCGTGAAAAAAATCTAAGCTGCTCCATGGAAAGATCTCGCAGGCTAGTATTTCTGATCCATCCAAATACAAAGAGCAATATCCAAAAAGCGTACTGTTAACATATAATCTCCATCGCTCAAAGAATCCTAGCCTCATTAGAAATATTTCATCCATTGGGAAAATAATTGCAAATCTTCTCCCTTCCAACTGAAAATTATTTTCTCCTTGTTTATAAAGAAAAACAAAAAATTACTAATTTACCACGGAAGGAACGAGAAAGTACAAAATGAGAATGCTGTCTACTATTCCCATAGCAAATTCCTTGGCAATAGCATATTGCATAGAATTATGTCACTGTGTCTCACGAGCAATACAGGGATATTAGAATATCTACTTGCAGAACATGGTAGTAAGAAATTAAGAATTAGACCCTCCAACCCATAATTTTAGCTTGATTGAAAAGTAACAACGCGTTATGCATTGTCTTATAACATTGATATTTGAATTATACTTGCCCTTATCCTGAATTCAAATTTTAAACACATGATAAAAATATTGATTGCTTCAATCCAGTCGTCTTATCACTTATGTGTGGGGATAATAGAAAAGTAAGATTAAAACAGTTTAACTTTCTGAAATGAGGTAAGGTTTTGACATGTAGGCAGAGTGCGATTCCGACAGGAGAAATGAGCGTTGAGAAACACATAATAGAATATCGGGGATGATCGAGAACCACCTAGAAGTAAACAATATGGAGGAGGAAAGACAAGATGTATATTAAATTCAAATATGACACACAAAACTTTGCTAAAAACTCATTTGCTTGCATCCAATTGGACTTGCTTTTAGATCATTATCCACAGGGAGATTTCAATGCTAATAAAATGCTAGGGCTGCTGCAAAATTGTGGTAGTTATTCATCTCGATATTTTCAAACCAAATCCAAAGGTATTAACAGCATAAGGATGTTGAACAAGAAGTTAGAAAAGAGAATTACTTCTCTTTAGTTGGCAGGATGATGTATACAGCATCCATGGTTGGCAGTGGCTGCCTTCGCTTGTATATGTCTTCCACCACTGCAGGCAACAAATGAAATGATAGCTTCTCGGTCTCAAATTTAACATTCAAAAAAGGCACATTAAGTTGGTTCACAACACAACCCATTATGATCAGGTGTAGATAAATTCCTCATTTGCATATAATTTGTATGGGTCAATCAATACCAGTTCAGGCCTTCCAATTAGTAAAGGGATTTCCTTCAAAGGATGACCTTTGTGGACAAACAACTGAAACAGAAAGCTTTCACTGAGCATACAATGGAAGCAGTCTGCACTCTGCAGTACTGAAAACTACGTAACACATTCAAAAAAGGTATATAGTTTAGACACGTAGAAAGGCTACCTGCAAGGCTGTGTTCTTAATGCTAGGACAAGTTTTCTGTAAAAGTTCGCAAAAAAAATATGGGGGGTGGATAACTCCGGAAAAATGCAAAACCGTACGGCTCAACCGTACCCCCCCAACGCCGGCGCCAATGTCATCTCCTCCACCGCCACCTTCATTCCCATCACCCAACGACCTTTTTCTTCCCCATTTAATTCAATGATCTAAACAAGAACCATAATAAGGCATGATCGTAAAATACAGTAAAATGCAGATAAACAATGACTAGCAGTAAGGGGAAATCATTCAAATAGAAAGGAAATAAGTTGTAATTTCAAAACAAAAACATTATAATTTCAATTATGGGACCTTATTCTTAGTTCTGGGTGTGGGAATTTGCCTTATTAACAGTTTCTCTAAGAAGAATGGGGTTGAAAGGCGGCAGCGGAGGCGACACCACCACTTTCATTAGCTGCTTTGGTGGGGTTCTTGCAATCATTTTTTGCCCTTTTTCACAACTACAGAAGAATCGAAATTCGGATTCTCTCTCCCTCTTTGTCACACTCACAAAGAGTAGTTTTTCCAATTGAGTTCAGCTGGGGAATGAAGAAGGTCAACTAGAAAAAAGTCATTTGTTAGGTGATGGGAATGAAGGTGGCGGTGGAAGAGATGGTAGTGGAGCAGGCATTGGGTGAGCCGTCCGATAGTGGTGGTGATAGTTTTTGGTTAAGAGTGGGCATGGGTATGTTTGGGGATGGGGGTGGGGGTGGATGGAGAAGAATGAAGTTGATTTTTGGTTTTTAATTTTAATATTTGATTTTAGTTATTTTATTATAAAAAATTTAAAATTTTTATTTTAACGTTTTAAAATTATTCAAAATTACTGTCAAGGTTAATTATTTGGTCAGTTTAGGGTCAAAATAACGAATTCATCCATTTGGACATCATGAGCTAATTTTTTAAAGGTTTCATACTGTGACAATGGTTGGCATAAATAAAATGTTTGAATAAAGTCTGCTACTAAATGAAAAATTTGGTACTGCTATTGTAATTATCCCTTATTTAAATATATTTGGGCTTCTTGCAGGTTTGATCGTTCACGTCTAATTGTTGAATTTTCTGAAACTATTAACGCGAAGGGTCTAATCGAGTCGGACGGGTATTGGTTTGGATCTACTCGCCCCATAAACAAGTTTAGCATTAAAAAATTTGTGCAAGCTCGTCGACTCATAATAGATAAGTGAAATGTAACTTTCACTAAATAAAAGATTGGCAAGCCGTTCCATCAAGTGACGAGCGAGTGCCAAGTGAAACAAGTCAAGTCCACATTTGGTGAAGCAAGTTGGCTAGCGTGGTGGGCTATATCAAACCAAGTAGCTCAACTCAATCCATTTAACGCCTCGCTCAATTTGAAAAATTATTTAGAAGTTAAAAATAAGTAAATAATTTTTTGTTGGTCAAAATTGATAATTCTCATACTATATAAATAAAGTCCATGTGTTAATTTACTTATAATTTAGCGAGGCATGTTCAATACATCTCAAAAGGATGACAACGAGAATTTTAAGCTTTTCTTCTTTATGTAGATAAAATAAACTTGTAAATATAAGAAAATATTACTATATAAGTGATGAGGGTGTTTTCTAAACTTGGGTGTTATTTCATATTTGAGATTACTCTAGGTGGTAACTGCCGTGCAAAATAAACAAGGAGTGGGTTAACCCGTGGTTAAGGATGTCGGAGCTATTGCAATGCGGGATAGGTTGCTCTTCGCCAAACAACATGGACTTGATGTGAAAAGTGGTCGAGTGTGATTTATTGTCATAAGCTTCACTTTTATTATTTTCTTCTTCGGAGTGTCGCATAGCTATTAAATAGAAGATCAACTATGGTATGATTGACAATTAAGTACTTTGTATCAGTTTGGGAATAATAGGTGGTGAAATGTGTAACTAAATTGGAGTTTAATGATCCAATTGAGATAAATTTTGAGTATAGCGACTCAATTGAATTTTATCTGGAAGTTCAGTGACCGTAGATGGAATTTATCTCTAATTCTATTTTTTCTACAGCTTCTTCCATTTCCCTGGATAAATCGCACTGAACATTGCTTTCTATTCGCTTTACATTCGACGACGCACGATTTGAGTTTATTGGAGAAACCTCGTAAATCCTTGGCAATCGACCTCTTTTTGACGTCAGAATCGTCGCTCGCTTTCTTAAATTCATCGGCCAATTACAGGTCAGTTAAATCATTATTCAGAATATATGCATGATGGCAATACACACATTCAATGATGCAATGTGGATTGCAAATTCTCTATATATTATTGGTAGGAAAACAATTGCCTGATCGATAACAATGGGTCTTCATTATTATTTACAGTTTTACTGATTTATGTGAATTTCATGAGTTGCTGATTTGGCGCTGACATACTGTTTGATAAAATTCTTGAAAGAGCTCTAGGTTCTTTTGGACCGTTGTCTTGCATTCATCTTTCCCTTCCGCTTTTAATGTACTAATCTTGCATTACTTTGTATGCGCCAACCTTACTACCGCCGACCATATCAGCAAAGGCTGACTTAGCTTGAAGTTGGGAGAAGCTAAGACTGCCCGGTGCTTGAGATTTGCAAGTCTGTGACATTTGGCTTAAAATAAACCTTTACGTGATTTTACAAATTAAGACAAACCTGGAAAGGTTATCGTTTTTTGTGTTTAACCATTTGCTGCAAGTAGATGTTTTAGTTCAGCTTTTTGTATTGCAGAAAAGCGAATAATGCAACGTCTAGGATCAAAGTATTGTAGGAGGATATTGTCTTCTGTTGCAGCTCTGAGTGGAAATGCTCCTAGTCCTTTTAGAATCTTGAAACAGTCTTATACTACCGTCTCAACTCTGCGAAGAAATTTTAACAATGTGCAGAAGCCTACAATTCCTAGTGAATTCTTGAAGTGGGGTTCGCTGGGTTTCTGCAGGACATCAAGCTTTGCAACTGGGTTCACACCATTGCAACCGAAGCCCTTGGAGTTGATTATTGATATAGAGAGGGCAAAGAATAAATCAACTGAAGAACTTGCAGACATTTGGGACGATGTAATTCTTTAAACCCGCTTAAAGATTTTTTTTCCTACTAGACAACTCTTTCACTTTATGACTGTTTTTTTTTTTTCCTGGCCTCATCTATTTTTTCTGTTATTCTGATATAAATACAATTATATTATATTGCAAATTGATATTGTGAACCAATTAAATATTTAGGCTTATTAGCAGACATGTTTGTTTAGCTCAATGAATCTGTTTAATTATCGACTGTGTTTACAAGGCCATTAATGGATGAACCTCATTATCCATTAATATCCTCTACCTAGTAATTCCCATTAATGGTGTACTTTGTTACCTCATTATCGCTAAAAGTTCAATTGCAAAAGGATGAACTGTTAATCTTTATCAGATGATCGATCAATATCCTTATCGTGTAGACTGAATTCAGAAGAGATAAAAACAGAATTTAGAAATTACTTCCTATCCATTGCAATGGGTGAATGAAATACTATATTCGTTAATTTCTTGCAATTTTTGCTATAACGTATTCACTTTTTAGCAGATAAGTGCTTTATGAAAAAAGACTGCTGATATAGAGATATCCTTTCTCAATCGTTTTCTTACTGTGAAATTTTCGCAAGTATCATTAGTAATAGTTTGACAGTTGTCTGGCCTATATTTTTCGCAGTATCACTTGGGAAGAGGCCATATTGGTGTAACAATGAAAGCACCATTGTACCATCTACTGAATCAAAGAGCTGCAGATTGGTACATCACCTTCCTGATTATTTTTTTTTATTATGTCTTCCTTCCTCGTTTGTTGACGTTCTTAATCTTTCTCTGTAGCCGCTATTTTGTGATTCCAATGTGGAAAGGAAATGGTTATACAACCATGTTTTTGCAAGGTTGGACCTGAATTAACATTTTTCGGCAATTGATCTGTTGTGGATTTTGAATGCTTCATGCCGTTTACTTATGTTTTTGAACTGTCGTGCAGTTCAGATGCCACACATGCTTTTCACTGGTCTTGAAGATTATAAGGCAAGAGGAACTCAAGCAGCTCCATACTTCACTGCTTCATACTACACAGAATTTGCAGAGAGCAAGGACTTGGTGCTTATTCGTGGAGATATCGTGTTCACTAGCAAGCTGACCGACTCAGAGGCAAAATGTCTTCTCGAGACTGCTCAATCATTTTACTTAAATGATGTCAGGTACAAACTGGTCGAGCGTTTCAACAAAGAAACACGTGAATTTGAGTTCAAGGATGTCTTGCAGGCATTAGATATGCCTGTTTTGTAGTTTACTTGGCTATTCTTTTAATGATTTATCAAAAGATTATGCCACTTCGATGTGTTTTTATCCTTGCTCGTGTCAACTGCATTACTTTTGAATGACAAACTGCAACTTACCGGCACATTTGTTATGTAATTGTTTAGCTTTAATGGCAACTTGATTCAAATACAAAGTGATTCATCCCCTCTCAATTTAGTTAAGAGGAGGAAGTAATGGAAAGGATAGATTCAAAATCATTATTAATTCTTTGTTGAAATTACTAGAAAAATTAACCAAAATAAGTTATAATTTTTAGTAAAATAGGATATTATTCTTGGGCTAGAGCCTTGAAAAGAAGTAATTTACTCTAATTCCCAACGCTTCAACTTTCAAGGATTTTACCCTAGTTTTTACTCAAATCTAAGTACAAAAGAAAAAAACAAAAAGAATTGTACAATATCACTTTTTTTTTTTTAATATTCCTATCAAGAAAATTCACTTCCTGATGACAAATTCTTCTCCAGATCGTGTATCAATGTGTTTAATCCATTTTTTCTTGTCCCCCTTTCCATTTCCTTTTTTTGCCCCCACATGGGCAATATCTAGCCCCTTCCCCACAGGCAAAAACACTGACCTCACAATTCTTGATTTCCCATCAATGAAACTTCGCCACAGGAACCCCGAGGCATCACTCGAACCCGTGTTCTTGCACACCAAAACGGCACCCCTTTGGCCTAACTTAGCCACCTGAAGTATTCTTGCATACTCGTCTTGCTTGCAATCCACCACAAGGAAATCAATCCCATCTAAACCTTCCATGGCCTCGTCCGGCCCCCCAACAATGACTTGGACAGACAAACCGGATTTTTGTACAGCATTATTGTAATCTGATCTTGATTCTTCATCAGGGACTCTGCAAATATGCCTTCCACCCGTGTGATGACTCGCAACCGCGAGGCCAATGCTCGTGGCTATGTCCCCACCTTGACACCATGTTTCGACTATTAGCCTCGCGTTCCATCCTGCCGCCATGGCTGATACAAGTTCGGCTATGCTCGATTCGCTAAAAGTTTCACACTGCAAAGAAACGAACCATTAGAAACTATAAAAGTGGCGAAAATTAACAAGTAAACAAGCAGCTTATAATTATACTTACTGATTTTACAGTGTCGATATAAGCTTTTGAGGCTGTTTCTGGGGACCAAATTAGCTTCATGATCTCTTTTGCTGCTGCTTCAATTCAAGTTGTGTTTTTCTTTGCTGAAAATGGTGTAGAATTTGTGCCAAATTTGGCTTTTAAATGAGACAAAAAGCAACTTAGGAATGTTTTTGTCAACTCAATGGCATCACACCAACTTGGAGATTAGTATTGCAAATGGATTACGTAGTGTTTTCATTTAGCCGAGTAGCCGACCCACTCGGACTATAATCTTTGTTTAAAAGTTAATTTTTTAAAATACATATTTTAGAAATATAATTTAAATTAAACTATCAAAATAAGTAACTTCTTGATTCATCGCAATATTATTTGAATTAATCCTTCCCCTTCTGGACTATAACGCGTTTTAGTATAATAACCGAAGAGTTGGCTAGGTGAATTTTTTTGTTGGGTATCAACTCGGTACTTTGAAATTATGTTACTCGGTGCCAACTTTATACAACCAAATAACAAGATTAGTACTAATTAAACTAATGTTTGCTTATAATTTAAGCAATAACTTATGTAATGGAGAATCAGGATTGGATTACAATGTATAACGAACGCGTTGATAGTGAAAGGCCACATCATTTTCAATCTAAATCCCTACAATAATTATAATTAATTATTTTCACTTTTTTTTGTCAAAAAATAAGCAATAGAAAGTAATGGCCTCCGTGGACAATATTGGACACGATTGCACACGATAATACCAAGAAAAGGAATTTAAATCTTGTCCAAAGTATCGTACAATGCTATCTAATATTCCACAAGAACATATTTTGTAGACAATATTAAACACGACTGTAACAACCTATAGATAAATCAACTTTAATTTTTCGTTGATTATATTTTAAAAACTGGCCCAAAACGAGTGATAATATTTCAAGAAACGGCCTATTATGGGTATTAAACTCTCTCTCTGATCGAAGATAAAGTGCAAAGTGCCAAAGCCCTAAATGACTTGACAAGAGAAATGTTTAATCAATCAATAATTTTACATATCAAAAATATTATTTAATCTAACATACTAAATTCGATTTAAAATCAAATTTTACTCTTAATATAATATTTTTTATTTAATTGCAAGTTGTGCTAATCTCTTGTTTAATCAAAGCAATGACAAAGAAATGAATGACTATGAGTTTTGAATTTTTTTTGTGACATATTAGATAAGTGATCAATATGCATTGACTTTAACTTTCATTTTATACTATTTAGGCAAATGAGATCCCTTTTTTTAAGAAAAAGTAGGAAAGTTTCCAAAACGTGAAAAATATCTTTTTCAAACGTGTAATTAAAAATAAGAGTGGAGAAAGCGATTTTTATATAATCACTTTAAATCAAGATATTAGTATGCTGGATTGAGAAGAATTTAAGAAAATAGCAATATTGCAAGAATCGAACTAAACTAGTCAATTTGATCGAAATTCAATCCAAGTCACATTTAGAACACAAAAAAATGCATCTTAACTAGTTTTCTTCTTTAATCCATTGTATTTTGTTAATGTAATATATCTATACACGCACAGTGTATTGGATTAAGCCATGTTTGGTGAGGATTATAATCTGATATTTATCAAATTCTGATTAAGTTGGCATATTTGATCCATAACTTTTATTTTATTATTATTATTATTATTATTATTATTATTATTATTATTATTATTATTATTTTGCCTAAAAAGCATTTTGGAATAGTATTTTATTAAAAAATGTGTGATTAAAAAATAAGAATTTTTTTTGGATTTATATGTAATATTTTATTTTATTTTATTTTTGAAAGTGTGTGTTTTAAAATAAGAGAGGGGAAAATATATTTTGAAAATAATTGGTAACAAATAAGGCAAAATTTGTAATTAAAAAATTGTGAAATCTATTAAATATATGGTTAAAATTAATTATTGATTTTCGTATCAAAGAAGGGCTAAACAAAATAGAGTGAAAGCAAATATGGGCCGCCAATTGCTTTGACCACAAACTTGTGAACTCAACAATCTCATTGGTTAGCAGGATTGCCACGTCACATGTACTTTAAAAATTATGAATAATATTCTTTATCATTATGATGATAAATTATCAATAATATGATAATTTAATAATTTATTATTTTTCATATTTTTCTTTCTCCTCCCCATCTCTCTCATATAAATTTAACCGTCAAATTTTATTATTCTACATAAATTGTAAGACTATTTATTATTATGATGATATATAATATTATTTAAAAAGAAATGAAATGTTCCTAAAATATATCTAAATTAAAATTAAATCATAAACCTTGATTGATAACCATTATTTCAAAATTCTTTATTTTACATATTCATTTTCATTTACATAATTAAACATTTTGTACATAAATCTAAATTTTTTCTATACTTTTTAACCACATCCTCTCTAAAAATTCACTATTCAAAATATTATTTTGAACAATTAATGGCCATCAAAGGGGGCTAAATAAAGGGCCACTCAGTTATAATCAACGACAATACTTAATAATTGAAGTTTAAAATGTAAATGACCACTAAACAATAATACCACATCACTTAGGCCATATTTGATCTTTACTATTTTTCATGGAATTTGAAAACTATTTTCCGAATTCCAATTTTTTCCTTATTTGATAGCCAAATTTTACTTGACAAAACGTTTTCCCCCACCCCCACGTGACCCATTTTTCAATATTTTCCACGTGAAAAATTATACTAATCGAACACAATTAATTGACAGTTCCCAGAAAAACAATTCTAAGCAATTTAATTCTCTTAAATTCATTTTCTTTTCAATTAAATTACACTCTTATAATCAAATTGATCCTTAGATGGATTCCATTTCATGACTGACAAATTGTCCATATGAAAATGGTAAATCCTATGTGACACGATTAGACGTTAGTTCAAACCATATCAACCAAATCACTGGGATGGATTTTATTTCATGGCTTTTAAATTCTTTTTTTTTCCCCCTCTTTTCATATGTTGATGCTTTGGTCTGAATTAAAATCTAAAATGTGCCACATAGGTTGCCATCTACTACATGGACTTGGTTTCGCCATTTCCTCGTCCATTACAGCGCTAAAATTTTGATTCATCGCAACATCAAATAGTTTTTTAATAGTTAAAGGTGTCAATGGATTGAACTGAATCGACTCGACCCATGAGTTTACGAACTCAGCTCATCCCAAGCTCAAGCTCGGCCACTGAACTCATGGGTCGAGCTTGCCCACAAGCCCATATAAGTGTGTTTGTGTGATCAAACGATCACATTTTCAAAAATCGTGATTGAAAATGCGACCATGTGATCATATTTTTTTGACAAGCCCATGAGCCACTCGTTCAAGCTTCAAATTTTTTTGAGGCTCGGCTTGTGCTCATCCCTAGACGAGCCCTAACAGCCCATGGACCGAACCCATAATAACCGTTCAACCCAATTGCCGCCCTACAAATAGCAAGATGATATTTCATAGATTGTAGCCCATGGATCGAACCCAGACGAGACGTTCAGCCCTATTGTCGCCCTATAAATAGCATGATGATATTTCGTCGATTATCACATTTGTACAGTGTAATTATTGTTCGTTTTGCTATTTGCCAACACTATCCAATATAGTGACGTGTCAAGATTCTAGTTAAGGACAAACAATCAAAAGGACAACATATTTTAACACTTCGTACAATGAACCCGAATGAACAAAGCCGAGAACAAGACTTCTCTCATCAGCCAAAATGTTTGCAACATCGGTTAGAATGGCAGATACTAATACTTCAAGAAAGAGAACAAAAGAGGCGAATAAAAACATCGTCAAGACCTTAAGAAAAGCTTCAACTAACGTAGGAGAATACGAACAAGAAGATTACTATAGTAACACACAAGGACAAGATACATGAATTTATAAGCCAAGATACATAAAATTTGAATATATGCAAACATAACCGACAAGCCTCCATATCCAATCCAACAACTCAATTATGAAATTTCATTAACAATCTACAATTCACATTCGAGTTCAGATCAAGAAATAGAATGTGGGTTGGGGTTCAGGATGGAGTAAGCATACATCATCAAATGTAATATTATGCGAAAAATTATTGATCCACAAATTCTCAAACCGAAATATCAAATATATGAACACGGCCACAATAGAAGTGTTCAATAATCAATACTACGGCTCTTTTAAAAGCATGTGAAGCAAAATCTCTCTCTCTCTCTCTCTCTCTCTCTCTCTCTCTCTCTCGCCCTTTTTTTTTTTTTTTTNAATAAATAAGCCCCTGTTTGGTTTAACTAAAAAAAAATGGATAAAAATCTTAACCACATGATGAAATCCACAACTTTTTCAACTTTTCAACAACGCATTTCATTAACTTTTATCAAAATCTACTAAAAATCTTACTTTCAGCAAAACCAAATTGGGGCTAAGTTTCATTTTAACGATAAAAAGTGGCATTTTTTTTTTCATATCCAAAGCCTATCAAAATAAATAACACAAGGGATCATTTTATTTGCTATTTTACAACAATGTTAAGCAGGTGTTCTAACCTTTAAAAGTTCACTACATATCAGAAAAGATGAACAATGAGTAAACCAGATGCCAATAAGAAAAATGAACCTAAGCCCTTTCTACATAGGCAGAAACAGAGAGGATTCAATACAAAACTCGGGCAGTTACAAACCACGGAACATTAAAAAAATTGACAAAATTATACCCATAATAGTATGTATGAAACATTTAAGTAAAAAGTTCAAATAAAATTTCAACATCAGTTTAATTAAGGAGAAAAAATGAGCTATTCGACTACAAATATTACTGATAAGGTGGCATGAATGCTCTTTTATTAAACCAGAATAAATATAGTGAAGCTAACCAAATGAGCACATCCTTTAAAAAAACTAAAGTAAAATGTCTACCTGCACATAGAATAGCTCAACGATAATGTGGAAAATAAATGAAAAGACTCTACTCTGTCCATAAACATCAAAGAGTGCCAAGCGAAATGCATGGCCGAATCATTCTCACAATTACAAAAGATACAGTAGGGAACGAATACTCAAATCAGCATTTATTCACAACGTAAGCAAATTGACCACCGAAAATGAAGTAGGCTATATAGATTTTTTTTTTCATTTTTTCCCCAAATTCACCAGGCACTCTTTTTCTTTGAACCATAGTAGCGGAGATACCATTTCACAAACTTTTTCAACCCTGTTTCCAAGTCAGTAGTCGGTTTGTACCCGAGCTCCTTTCTTGCCAAAGTTATGTTTGCGTGTGTGAACAAAACGTCCCCATTCCTTGGCATGGCCAACACCTTTTTCTTTGCCTTCACCTTCAACAACTTCTCCAAGATAGCCACAAGATCCGCAACTGGCACAGGATTTGTGTTCCCCAAATTATATATCCTAAACTGCGCCGCACCTTTCTTCTTCCCACCGTTTCCAGTACTCTTCTTTGCAGTATCCAATGCTGCTAAACAACCCTTCACCACATCATCTACGTAGGTAAAATCACGCGCCACAGTTGCATGATCAGCCCCTTCAAATATCTTAATCTCTTTCCCTTTCAAAATATCCTTGGTAAAGAAAAAGTAAGCCATATCTGGCCTTCCCCACGGCCCATAAACTGTGAAAAACCGCAGCCCGGTGATTGAAAGTCCATAAATATGATTATAAGTATGTGCTATTTCTTCACCAGCCTTTTTAGTAGCTGCATATAAACTAGCAGGCTGGTCTGTTCTATCTTTTTCCGAAAAGGGTACCTTAGAATTAAGCCCGTAAACAGAGCTGCTCGACGCCCATACTATACTAGGTTGTAAGGTTGCATTTTTACATGCTTCGAGTAAGCTAACAAAACCATTAACATTACTATGAATGTAAGAATTTGGGTTCTGCATTGCATACCGTACTCCGGCCTGGGCTGCTAAATGCATCACATGAGTAAAATGCACAGTCTGGAAGAGCTTCCTAAGCAAAACTGCGTCGTTTATATCAGCCTCAATTACATACACGCCAGCACGATCAAGGAGGGATTTTCGGGCCTTTTTAAGCCCAGTGTCATAGTAATTGTTGAAATTATCAAGACCAACAACGCCATCTCCACGACGTTTGAGCGAAAGAGAGACATGGGTTCCAACAAACCCAGCAGCACCAGTAACTAGTACCGAAAAGCCCGTCTTGGATCTTGGTCGGGCCGAGTTCCGGGCCTTCACTTCCCAGTTCGAGTCCAAGTGCATCCGGCCCGTATAACTGCTGGTATGAAGGCTACGGCGTTTGGCGGCGGCGCTACCATCCGGAGGGGAGAAACATAAGAAAAGCAGGATGAAAATAACAGAAAGGAAAGACCAAAAAGCAAGCCTAGGGTGGCAGCGCAGGCGGTGAAAACTATACGCTGAAAACTTATCGGGCTTGAATTTCCCAGTGGACGAAGGGATTATCGGGTCTAAATGAGACAATATGGACTTCAACTGGGTCATTGTAATTCACTGGTTTTTCACTGATACTATTTTCTTACTGCAAATTGGACTGTAAAAGATTAGGGCTTGAAGTGTAAAGCAATTGGAATTTCCCTTTTCTACAAGAAATAGATTTTTCACACACTGATTGTCTACAGTTTTCAGAATTGAAGAAGAAAAGGGTAAACGGAAACGAGTTTTGTAGGTGGGGCCGGAGTGGGGGAGCCGTGGTGGGATGTAGAGGTGGGCTGGAGTCTGGTGAGAAAGCAAAAAGTACAATATTTTACATTAACCAAAGGGACTATAAAAAAAGGAATATTTTAGAAGGAAAAAAATTCATTTTTCATGGTAAAGAAATTAGTTTTTATTTTCGTTTTCCCCGGGGATCAAAAAAATTTAGAAGTGAAGAAAAAAAATCATTTATGGTAAAAGAAATTAGAGCGCGTCTTAATCATATGAGTAATTATTTAAAATTAGACATTTTTTTTTTTATAATTTCACTTTGAAATCACCTTTTTTTTTCTAAAAGCCGTCTTCTAAGATTTTTATCTGAATTCGGACTTAAAAAATTTCGTCTTCTTTTTACGTAAAAGATATTAATGTGAGTTTATTTTAGAATGTGATTGATGTAATAAATACATTATGATTTTAATACTGTCCATTTGATTATTTTATTCATTTATTTTCACTCTATTGAGGAAAAAAAATAAAAAATTTTTTTCAAATTTTCTCATTTTTATTTTTATTCCATTTTTGGAGTAGTCTTACTTCTACATTAATGGTGACAAAAATCAAGAGTTTTGATTTGAATTTGTTCATTTATATGATTGTATATATAATTCGTGTATCATAATTTAGCATTCATTTCAAATGAGTAAGCATTATTCATTAATCATGAAATTAGCTTTTAAAATCCATGAAAGGGATTCAAATTATTCTTAAATAAAGTTGCATGTTTTTAGATTTTTCTAGACATTAATTAGCTTTTTTTATGGTAATGTATTATTGTGAAAATTGACTGAAATCAATTTTGTAAAATATATTGATGGATTCTTTCTTAATAGAGAAATGTGGGAAAAAAAAAATTGTTGACGGTATAAAAATGAGGTTTTAATTTATTTTTTAATTACTTTTATTAGTTTCTACTTTCTAATATTAAAAATCCGAACTATCATTGGAACAAAATTTTTGAATGCTAACAACGTCATAGTTATCATCTTCTTGAATGCATGCTTTCCATCAAAAACGGTAAAAATGATATGTAGAGTTTTTTTGATTGGCATGAAAAATATTTATTAAAAAAGAAAATATTTTTCTTATTTTGAGGAAAGCAAATACATACTCCCAAATAAAAAATGTTTTTCTTAAAAATAAGGAAAATTAGGCACATTTTCAAAAGTTGAAAGATATTTTCAACGAAAAAATATAACAATCAAACACTCCAAAGTAGAAATTTGGGTGAAAAGCAGACATTTTTCATGGAAAATAAATCCAATCAAACACACCCGTAATATTTTTAAAACTAGATTACAACTTTTACTCATTCTGAATTATAATTAACTTTTTAAATATAAGATCGTCCAACAATTCATGCTAGAATCTTGCACTATTCAAGTTGATAAAAGCAAACAAGCAAAAAGAAAAAGTCAGTGTAGATGCAGAAGACCTGCAGATAAAATCTTTTAGTTTAAAGCAAATCTTTTTTTTTTTTTTTTTCTCAATCAGCAAAAATAATTTTAAACGAGATGTTTAATAAATATGCGTTTCCTAACTATAAGCAGTTTACTTGCACCAACCATGACAAATAATTAACAAATTTGTGCGTTTTCTAAAGAGGTTTATGAAGTATATAACTCCTGTCAGAATTTTCTATGACAATTTTAAATATTTTTCACCATTAAAAATTCAATTATAATGAAAATAAGTAGAAGTTAATGAGTGAAGAATAAAAAGCTCCCTTTGTGGAAAAGACAGATAAGGGAAAGGAGGAATGTGAGCGAAAAGTGAAAGATTACAAGAAGAAATTGACTGGAGGTACTAATGATGCTCCTTGAAGTCAAAATTTGAGATTAATGACGAAAGAGAGGATGAGTAAGCACCATCGCATAAGACTAGATTCTCTAGAAATGAGTGTAATGAATATGTTTTTACTGATATAAATTTGTAGTCATAAGATTATATTTACAATAAGGGTTATGCTAAGGGAACATAATCATTCACATAAAGATGTCTATATCTTATATTTTCCTTACAGGGTTATGTTACTTTTCACATAAGGGTGTCCATTAGCGCCCCCCTATTGGAGGGAGTACTGGTCCCACTTGCGCCCCCTTCAATAGGGGGTACCGGGTGTCCATTATGGACACTCTTATATGAAGGGTTATATTTCTTTAGCATTTTCCTTACAATAATGCTATTTAGCATTACTGATATTGAATATCTTCAAAAGACTCTTTAAACATGAGATGCTTTCTATTTTAAAGAATCAACATTTAAAATCATGCTCCAATAGGCTCTTTAAATTAACATTTTCATTTAGAGAGTGGGTTTGGAGAGCCAAACTCACTTTCTATAATTAAATGCATTCAAAGTGTTTCAATTTTCAATGTAGGAAAACAATAAAATAATATAAAGAAAAACTAGTTAAAATAAAAGATAAAGAAAAATAATAAATATAACAATAAAATAATATAAAGAAAATTTAGTTAAAATAAAAGATAAATAAAAATAATAAATTTTTTTGGGAATTATAAAATTAAGTGTTAAATATAAAGAGCTTATTTGAGTACTTTAAAATTTTTACTCTCTAAATTTATAGATGCTCTCCAATAATAGAATGTGTTATTTAAAAATAGAGTCTATTGGAGATGTTCTTATAGTTTAAGTGGCATGAAATGAAGAATAATGTTATTCGTACTATGATTGTCGTCAAGATTTGTTTGATTTAAAAACAGTTTTTTAAAATTAATGGTGTAGATTTTGTCAACTTATGATTGTCAACAAAAATTGTCAACAATAATTATACATGTAGCATGATTTTTAAATATAAATTACAATTAAATGAATCACATAATTTTACATTAATTGATTCTGGACAAATCTCATCTATAGAGCTCCTTGATTTACACATGCCCCCATTTGAAAGAAATTAATTTGGTTTAAATATATCCTGTAAGTTAAATCCTTATATATAATGAAAGGTCGTGGACTGAAGTTATTCATTTTCAAAGATTCGAAGTAGGATAGCATGTTGGAAAAATAGAGTTGACAAATTTTCCCTATTGCTCTGTCCCCACCCTCTTATGGAATCGAGGCGAGGACAACAAATATGGTTTCCATCTCGAATTTAATTTTAATTTTTATGTTTTTAAATTCACGGCGTACTTTAAAAAACATAATACTAAATATATCCCTACTATATTAAAAGAGGGAACCCACAATTTACTATTCATTTGTGAAGCATTTTGTGTTCCTAAATTGTCCCCACAGGTGGCCTACAATTTCCCCACAGATGGCCTACAATTGTTGACTAATCCCCACACCCACTATTTACTATTCATTTGGGAAGCATTT